>VXAB01013875.1:496702-513106 GCA_013399175.1 Odontophorus gujanensis
TGAGGGTTTTATGGAATTTTTCACAGAAAAAATGCCTTTTTTTTTTTTCTTTCCAAAATAAGGAACTGTAAGAATCACTTTCTTGCATGTCTGAGAAAAAGTATGGAAAAAGAGACATAGTCCTGACCAACATCTTTACAAAACAGTTCTCAGTATTTAATTTCTTTTTCAGTGAGTAAAACATAGGACGTAGAGTTGCCTCGTCTTAGTGACATTTATTTAAATGAAAGCATTCCAACCTGTGCTGCCTTTCCCTGGGTACTGGAAGCAACTCTTTCCTAGAGAAGTGAAAAAGTCACAGAAAGCTTGACAGAAACTTTGATTTTCTTTATCTCTGCTGTATTTATATATANGGCTGGGCTGAAGCAGAGCTGAGTACAGTGCTGGTTTCCCCACTAGAGCACAGGCATCTATGGGAAAAAAAAAAAATCAAAGCAAAGAATTTCTCAAGTTTCTACTGCTGTATTTCATAACTTTTGTTATTTAAGTCTTGTGGGCAGCTGCTCAGTATCTGAAACTTAATTCTAAGAAGAGAAATGCTGCTAACAGACTCCCACTTCGCTGATGATCAGCATCTAAAAACAATTGTTCCAGTTTTAACGAGCAGGTTAGTTTTTGTTTATCTGTATACTTATCCACGCCAGACTTAGACCTACTCTAACAGCATCATCTGCTGCCTTCCAAAAATACTGTAGTCTGAGGTTATAATCCTCAACCTAAAATTAATGCGCAGCCTTAAACTTGGAGCAAAGCGTGCCCTTTTGTAGTTGATGCTGCCCGTGTAACAGCATACTTGGCCCCGTAATTTGAAGCATACAAACTCTCAAATGCAGCAGAAACACAAAGAACCAGGCAGCAAAGCCCCAGTGGGAGGAGGAACTGTTCCTTTACAACTCACGGAAGACACAGGAGTGCTGGAGCAAAGACAAGGCAGAGGAAAAGGGCCCACCCTGGAGACTACCAAAGGCAAGGGGAATGTTTGTTTCTCTGTGAACACAGGAGTTTCCTGTGCTGTGAGGAGTTCATTGTTTGAATTTCTCCTGGATAGAAACTGGGCTACACAAGGGCTCTTTTGTGCTTTTGGTGTGCTTTATTTAAGGAAAAAGAAATTACAGGCTGATCTACTTTTAAGTTCAAGGCAACGCAGAGACTAGGCAAAGGAGATGTACACGCATATGTGCACGTACACAAGGTATCCACATCTTCACTGACAAACAAGCAAAACCACTGCAGTTCTGAAACACTTCATAGACCACACAGCTGAAGATAACTAGGGAGATGCCTGAGAAAAGGAGCAATTACAGTTAATCAATAATCTTCAAATGGCAGCAATTAAAATTCTGAAAAATATATATTTAAAAGAAAGATGGCAAGGTAATGGCAAATCATCCCTCAGCCATTCAGAGCATTTTGCAGATCTCAACTTGAAGAAAGGAGGTTTTTTTAATTAAATCATCATCTGAGAACACGATTGATCCTTCATGTTTGACAATTTAGAGTGTAAGAAACAGCTTTGAATGGCCATAATCATAAAAGATGTGTTTGTTTTCCCCCAGAACAAGCCCCTCGCCTGGCTACATAAAAAAGATGATTCTGCTGAAACAATATGGGAGAGCTTTCTGCTTTTAAATGATCTAATTTCCGTCTCCTTAGCTAAGTTAATTTAGTGAGGTAACGTATGAATTTGCTTCCAAATAAAGCCATTTGTAGATAGCATTTCTTAGGTAACTATGCCCCTGCCCCAAGAAGATAAAAGCAATGGATGACAGTTCAACACAGTTCTTCTGCTACTTCCAAGCCATAAGAAACACTGGCAGTCAGCTAAGGGAGTGCTTTTCATCAGCTAAAACCAGGGCATAAATTTCACATTTGGTGTTTCTCTAAATCCTGTTGGAGACTCAGCTCTGGGGGTGCCCTCAGGAGGGGCAGCGTGGATGGATGTGGCTTTATGTTACCTAGCCATCTCAGAAATGATGGCTGAATATCAGTGTGACGTTTCAGCCCTTGCTCAGGTGTCCTGCTCTCACTCACTGACGAGGATAGGACTCCAGCTGGCCAAAGGCTGAGCAGAGGTGGAGCTGGCCCCAGGGCTGCCCAATCTGCCTCCTCATTAGGCTAAATTGGCCCCAGGTGGTGGGCTTGTGTTTTTGCAGGCTTTTTCTGGGCAGGAAGAGCATGATACCTTCCTAAAAGAGCCTGAAAGCCTACTGATGTTGGAGGGAGCTTTTAAAACCTCAGTAGCTGTTCTCCATGTATGGAGATTCCTTGTAGATTACTGTCCTAATTGCAGAGTTTGGTTGGAGGAAAGAGCAGGAGGTTTGTGTTTTGGTTCTCAGTGTGTTACGTCTTCAGAATTCTGTCCTTGCTGAAGATGGGAATACTGATCTTCACTGTAAAGGGTAAGTTTTATTTATCTTCTTTAGCCTCTTTCACTTTGTAGCAACAAAGCTGATGGTTTACTGGATTAGACAGTGTTAATTGTTGTGTCTGGGGCCCGAGATAACTGGAGTGGTTGGCTTCAGCCCTGGTTGAATGCTATATAACTGAAAATGTGATGGTGGTGATTTTGAGCGTGGTGTTAGAGGGTAGTGCAGACTAGGAGTGGCTCGGGTAGGGGGCTGGCACCCCTGTGTCCCCAGATTCTGTGGAACAAACAGCAGATTAGAGATCTGCCCTTTTTCTTATGGAACTTTTACAGTTGCACTCAAGCTGGTGAGTTTGCTTAGAGATATTAAGTATTCATTCAAGCATTTGCAAGGTGAGGCATTTGACCTCTTTCTGCCTCATTTCCGTGACCAGCTGCACAGCAGAGCAATTAATGTGACTCCCTTGTGTCAGAAGAGAAAGGTATTTGTAATGTCTATTTCTAGCTGACTTGGACTATCAAAGATAGACCTGTCTTGGAACATGTATTACCTCTTGTAACCTGCACCTGTATTAGGTGCCTGGGACAGCCTGAAGAAGACACTTGGAGTTGCCTCATCTGTCCCTTTCCTCCCTAGTGACCTACACTTGTAGCTCCAGATGAATATCTAGGGGGCAGGTCCTGCTATCGGGCAATGGGCAGAGATTACAAGACAAATACTTGCCCCTTCTTTCCTTGTCTAGTAGCCAAATAGTTCTGGCAGCTCCTCCTGGGAAAAGTGAATTCACCTCAAGATGCAGCCTTTGTATTTAACGCAGTACGCCTGAAGCTTCCATCAGACCAGCCAATAAGCTTTACATTCAATGTATGTACTGGGTCAGATCCAAATGCTGCTTTTCTCTTTGTTCTCTACTCCTCAAAATAGGAATGTGTGCATAATTTCTTTTTCTAAAAGAGTAAGATGAATTATTTCCAAGTGGGAGTGGAACTTATGAGTAAGTTTATTCCTGTTCTGTAGCTGCTGTGCCCCTTCATTAGAGGGTTTTAACAAGGTATCTCCAAGCTAAACCTCATGGTACAAAAACAAAAAGGCATCATCTTGCCCCCAAATGAATTCCTGTAATGGATGTTGTATCTTGGCCTGTACTTCCAGCAATCGGTGCTTGGTAATCTTAGAGGTCTTTTCCAACCGTAATGATTCTACAATTCTATTATTAGTCTCCTGCCACCCATGGGAGCAGGGATGAGCTCTGTGATAAGGCAAGGCCAGCTTGTAGGAGGGAGGTGTTGGGGAGGAGCATTCATCAATGTGCAGGTTATTCTCTTTTCCCCTTCCTCCCTCAAGTGCCACTGATGTACAGATTATGAAGCATTTGTTTGTCCTTTGCCAGGGTACACAGCCCTTGGCATTGACAGCCTGCCTCTGTCCAAAACACTGAATTTTCATCTAATGAGCCGAGCTTTTCTTGCTTTTGGGTCATGCCTGCATGAATCCTTATCAGGTTTTGTCTCTGGCTGCCTGGAAACCATCCTCAGGGCTTTTCCAAGGCTGATGAGGAGTCATGAGCAAGATCAAACGGATATTGAGTCATGTGTGGCGCTTGTAGGCAAGAAAATGTCTTCTCTGAAGGCTGTGACCAGAAACATTTTAAAGACAGATGCTTCTCTTTCCCTTTTTTCTTTTTCCTCATAGTTCTTGTTGGAGCCTCTCTACTTACAACAACCAAACATTCCCTTGTCCTGTTTGATGTTCCTGTATGTTTGGGGGGGGAGGAGTGATAAGCTTATAAAAGAGAAAACCTGTCTGCAATAGCTGAGTAAAGTCAAGCTGGTGACATGAGAGCAACTTTGTCTTCCTTTTGACCAAAAAGGCAATGCTGGTGTCTTCATCCTGAAGGAATGACAACTGGTTCTAGTTGGCTCTGAGCTACTGAAAACATCTAAGGATATGCTTTCCCTAGGGAATCAGCCTGAAACCCCTGTGCTTTGGGGTTCTGAATAAGCTTAAGTGACTTGCATGGTTATGAATCATTAACGGCAATGAAGATGTATGGTGTGGTGGTCATAAAGCTCTGAAGCTGGACGTGTTGGAGAAGCTGAGTTTGGACTGCAGACTCTCAGGTGCTGACTACATGCAAGGGTGGACTTGAGATAGGTAAAAGAAGCAGAGAAGCTCTGCTCTGGTCCAGGAAATCTCTGGCACTGATGTCTTTGAGAGTCCTTTAGTTCCAGCCCTATAGCACCTGAAGTAGTGAACTGGAGAAAAGCACAAGGGGGCCCAGGAAGCAGTGGCAGAAGCAGGGTACACACAGAGCATGTGTTGCATTTAATACTTTGGAGAACTTTCTCTTGCTGATATAAACTGAAATATGGTGTTGTTTTTTCTGGTTTCTAATTTAGCACTCAGCAGATGTGCAACTGTTGACAGTGAGATGCCTATTAAAATTACTCTATTTCTAGAGGTTTACCAGAATAAGATTACTTCCCTTGCGGAGCACTTGCTTCAACAACACCTGAGGAAGAAAAGCCACTCACTGTAATAACCAGACCATGGCACCAAGTTTACACTTGTTTCCTTACCATGAGCATCTCAGAACTGCGCTGTGGGAGTCTCAGTGCTCCTTTCCTAGCAGCAGAATAGGGGCAGACTGGTGAGGAGATGCTAAATCTGTATGTAGCTTCTTCCTTACTTCACCCTCCCCTTCCTTTAGTGTGGGAGGACATTTGGCTTGAAGGTCAGCCAGCACTTAACAGTCCTGCGGAGGGGGAGAGCAGTTCCTAGCACATACGGATCTCTACCCCCTTCCATGCATCCACATTTTCCGTACTTGGCTCTGCTGAGGCCACACCTTAATTACTGTGTTCATTGTTGGGCCCCTCACTACGAGGAAGACACTGAGGCCCCAGAGCATATTCAGAGAAGGGCGATTAGCTGTGAGGGGTCTGGAGCGCGTGTGTGATGGGGAGCAGCTGGGGAAACTGGGGTTGTCCAACCGGGAGAAGAGGAGGCTCCAGGGAGGCTTTATCACCCCACAACTGCCTGAGTGGAGGCTGTGGCAAGGTGGTGGTCGACCTTTCCTCCCAGGTGATAGGAGCAGAAGGAATGGCCTCACGTGGTGCCAGGGCAGGTTTGACTTCGATATTAGGAAATGTTTCTTCTCAGAAACAGTGGTGAAGCATTGGCACAGATGCCCAGGGAATCACCACATCTGGAGATGTTTGAGAACTGTGTCCATGTGACACAGAGGGACATGGGTTAGTGGGCATGGTGGGGATGGGCTGACAGCTGTGCTAGACAACCTTTAAGATCTTTTCCAGCCTTAATGAGTCTTTTATTCTGTGTTGATTGCTTCAGCATGTTGGCCTCACTGTACTGTGATATCTCCGATGCTTCCAAAGACACCAAAATAAGAATGACTCTTCCCACTGATTTTATTTTATTTTTTCCATCAGCTCTGAATGAAGCCTGAGATGCACCCTCAGTGACACTCTTTTTCCTTTCTGCTTCATCACAGAGGTTAAAGTAAGTACCACTTTTGCTTGTAACAGGTTTAAAAAGGAGTGAAACTCAAAGGGAACTCTGCCAGCAAGCTTTGCTTTCCCACCCAGCAGGATTGAACAGTGTGGCAAATTGTTTGTTAAATTGAATCTTGCGTTCTGCGCTCCAGCAGAAGCAAAACAAGAAGTGCCACAATTACGGCTTCATCCCCTGATTACCTGCCACAGCGTGCAGCAATAAGCACTCACAATTTGTCACTGCATGGCCAATTCATCTTTAAACTGGAACAGTCTCTTAATTGTGTCTGTTAATCATTGACTTCAATCAAAAACCACTGTGAGTCAATCCAGCTAGGCTGGCTGGGACCTCTGGTGCTCACTTCTGCTGTTTAACGGACTCAGATGAGATCACTGTGGCTTTTTATTTATGCATATGATCATCAAGGAGGGGCTGGCAGCTGTGTAGTCTTAAGGACATCTGTACTGCTCAGGAGAAAGAGGAGAGCTGGGATCTATAGCTCAGTGCATGTAGCTCCTTATGGCTTTCGCATGATTTAGGCAGAGCTGGAGATGGGGAGGTCTGTGCGTTCTAAATTTTGCAGTTTCTGTCAGTGACATCAGTCATGAATTGCAAGGTGTTCTGTAGTTTGGCTTCAGCTCTCACTTATTGGTGCAGAGGATACAAATGAAGTGACAGCAAATCTGTTTTCTGTGGCAAATATTTGAGCATGAGAACCTACAAGAACTGGGGTGAAACCTCTTCCCATTTTTGGCAGATTGACTCTAAGTCTGCTTTCTTCATGGTTTGTACGTGGAGTGCAGAACTAAAGTATTTCATTTTCTTTTCCCTCCCATGAACCCTGAGGAGGGACTGCTCTCTCCTGTGGGCAGCACTGGCTCCTGAGGAGAAGCTGCCCACCCAGGCACTTGGGTGGACAGGAGGGAGAGGCATTGCTGAGGCTTTTCTGAGCTGCAACCTGATGAAAGCTCATCTTCAGAATCTTTTTTTAATTGTCACTTCGGTTTAATTTGACTACAACAACTTGTCATATATGTCAGTGGGTCCGTTTGGATGTTGCCACGTACAACAGATTTGTAATAGTTACTTGGGACAGGAATGGCAGCAGGGCCGTGTGCCCTGCTCCTCACATGAGGTCCATCTCACTGGCAGATGAGGCTGTTGGGGATGAGGGTACAGCATGACTGTGGGCTGGATGCTCTTGTACCTGCCTTTCCATCCCATTAAATCACACAGCAGATCGATAGCAGACAAATGACTCTGGTGGCCGGTGGTTTGTTCATGAGATTTTTCTTTATTACTGCTTCAGTTCAATTGCTACCGTGAAGGGAGGAGGCTGAGATTAATTTGGTTCCTCTCCTGGAGGAAAAAAGAAACAAAACATGGCTTTTTGTTTTAGCATCTCCTAATAGAGTGCCTTGGCTCTGCTTGCAAGCTGCTTGCTGTAAGTACAGCTCGAAGGCTTCGAAATGATTATAGCAATAAAGAGCCTTCTGCAGAAACTGAAGAGAGGGTTTGCTGGAGGAGGCACATCAGCAACTCTAGAATGACCCTGAAAGTCATGTTAGTAGAAAAAGGCAAGTGCCAGGGGCACAGCAAGCAGTGAAGCTGCACCAAGTGGCTGTGGAGCTCGGCTTCTCATTCTTGCAGAAACCCCGATGCCCTTTCACGTCACCACTGAGGCTTTCTAACTACCAAAGAGAGATTTGTTGCTTCTTGACACAGAAGGAACCTTTCCCTGGCTGCTCTGACCTCTGAGAGCAGGAAAGGCACAAGCCTGTGTGCTGACCCATGGGCTCAGGACAAATTGTTTTGCTTTAACCCTGGTGTGCTGAGACCAGTATGCATTCTGCTTCTGGTGTTGGTACTGCACAGCTCAGAGGTTGCAGCACTTCCACCATATAAACAGAGCTGCTCCTAGACTCCCTACTAATTTCTCTGCCAGCATCTCCCAAGGGCAGGCATTGTACCATAACCACATCCTGTGTGGATCAGTTTTCTCCTCTGCATGTTTGTATTTGTGTGCTCCGTTTTCATGATAGGAAACCCCCTTTGGTGCTCCCATGTGTGCTGCCCCTTGCAACCCAGTTTCCTTAGCACATAGCAGCTGTATCCTCTCTCTGCATTTTCTTCCTTCTCTACAGATGATTCACTTCGCACAGCTTCTTGCTCCTTGTCTCCTATGCCTAAAACCTGACCATTTATCAGTCAGTGAGAAGTGCTATGCATCAAGCCAGCCAAATACCACAGTGGGCACGTTTCCTGCTAGCTGAGTGCGAATACTGATTTTTGGCACATGTTTAGGTCTCCTCCACAGTGGTGGTATCACTTGTGCACCCTGAAGTTGTGTCAAGGCCTTCTGTAGCATTAGGGTGTGCTTTAGGCCCCAACCACATTGAGTGAGTTGATCACGGTGGTAAGTCAGTCACTTCACTTTGCACATCCCAGCACAGAAAGTCAGGTGTGTGGTATTGTTTTTATTATTTTTATTTTTTTGCTTCTAATGCTATTTGCAGAGGTCCTGTTGTAGTTACCCTGTGGTCAGCTTGCCTGTCCTCTGTGTTGCACTGGGAGCAGGATTGCTTGGGGCATCTTTTAAATGCTCTGGGTGTATGGGCGGGTGTAACCTGCTAATACGGTATGGAGAAAGCCAGGAGCAAGGACTGCTGAGCTTCTGTGCTGCTGTGTGGTTTGTCCATCCCTGCTCAGATGCAAAGCTTCTTCAAGGCAGGCTGGATGCAGGTTCAATGATACGCAGAAGGCAAAATAGTTTGGTCACCTTATTTGCATGTTTCTGATGTCAGCCACACCAATAAGAAGAAGAAATGCTGGATGAAGACCAGAGGAGTTTGCAATTAACACATTAAACAGATTGACCACTGTCAGAATCAAAAGCATTGCAGCCAGAAGTGGAGTAGGAAACAAAATGCCCATGTGATGTGACCGTGGCTCTGTGCTGGTGATTTGATTTATGCCAGTGTTAAAGGCCCATAGGAAGCTGATGCTGCCACGTGAGCTCCTCTTTTCATGTCAGTTACTTCCCCCGGTCTGGCACCAAGCAGATAACTTCTCTGTCCTCTGTGCCTTTATATAACCATGTAATTGGAAGGATCTGATTGCTGCCGTTGCTGTGTACCCGTGCTCTGCTACGCACGCTTCTGTTTGTGTGCCAGGCAGGGTTCTGTTCACAAAAATCACTTTGTTACCAGAATTGTGTGTATGCCTGATGAAATGCCTTTGACAGAACGCTTTCAGTTGTGTTAATTTAGTTGAGTATATGGCACTAACTGGATTAAACTGAGGATTTTGTCAGAGCCTTTCCTTTAAGGAAAGAAATTAACTGATCCTCTCTGAAGTGGAAGAGACCTATGCAGCCCGATGTATTTATTCAGTGAGCAAGTCTGTAGCAACCATAACATTGGTACAGCACTGCATTGAGGTGCGACAGAACAAGGGAGAGTTGTGTTAGGGCTCAGCAACTGTGTGGGGACTAGAGGTTTTCAATGAGACCTGGCTGCTGTGTTGTTGTCCTTGTGACCCTTGCTGGCAGGGGTGCAGTTTTTTTTGTCATGCAACATTCATGATGGAGGGAAAAAGCTACAAACATCTCACTTCTTTTATATATACATTTCTTTTTAATAGATTTATTATCAGAGCCAATGCTGCTTTCAATTAGGAAAACTAACTTCTCTCTAAAATAAACACCCAGTGCCAAAATTAAAGCACATTAATATAGCTTATTTATAAATAAAAAGGAGAGTTAGCCAGATAGAGTGTGAACATAAATAGAGTCCAAATATTATAATATAATGTAAGAGGATGCTCCTGTTTAGGAGAAGTCCACCATACACCTACATGCTCATAGGGATGGAGCAGCAGGCTCATAGGCTGGCAGTGTATCAGAAGTGCTGTTGCCTTATACTATCAGTGTTGGAATAGTCTGATGTGAAATGCTCATCAGTTATAAAAAGCAATTTCAGGGTTCATGATCCATGGCAGTTACCCACTGGAAATCGTTCTCAGGCAATTTTTTGTATGTATATGTATTTTTATGACTGCACTGCAAGTCTGTTGAGGCCTGGGATAAAGGAGTGGAAATCTATGCTTTTTCCCCTGAAAGATTTCAAAATCTGTTGAGGTTTCTTGCAATTTTAGTACCATACAGCACAGGAACAGAGAGGATATGGTCACAGCCATGCAACTTAGGGGATGTGGCTGAATGCTGCTACTTTCCAGTAAGGAGATATTTGCATAGGTGTTAAGACAGATTATTCAGCGTAATGCACTTGAGCCATGCAGGGAAGTGAGGAAAGAATTAATTGACACCTGGATGTGTTGGGGACTGGGACGGTGACAACAGATGATAAATGGAAGGCACAGCAGTGAGAGCAGATGTATGCTGGAAGGACAAGATGATAAATGTGCATCTCAGTATTTACAGTGCCTGAGAAAGCACTCCCCATCCGATACAGGTTCACTAACTGCAGTAATGTTGGAGGAATGTTGGTGACTTGATTGATTTAATTAGCTCTCATTAATGGCATTGAAGATAGTTCGTCAACAAGCAAAGGAGAGTCTCGCCTCAACGCTGCATGCTAATTGCTTGATGATTTGTGTTATGGGACAGCTCTTTTGCATAAGTACAAATTAGATGGAGAGCTGCTTGGAAATATTGCTCCTTATCCCTGTGGGAGCAAGGGGCCACCCTCCCCCAGTCAGCATGGGCTCTGTGAGCCCTGTGGGGGTCTGCAGCCTCCAGCCACACACTGACCACAGCCCCTTCCCCACTGCTGCACACACACATGGTTAGGAGGGGCCTGCAGATCCATACCCTTATTAAAGCTTATCAATTATTCTTTTGGTCTGCATTGACTATGAGTGAGTAAGCTGACCCAGGTAAAATTAAAACTGCCCCAGCGGTTAAATCTACTCATAGATATCTATATTTTAGCCTTTCTCATCATAGTGTTTTAAAATTCCATTTGGTACTCTCAAAATTACAAACTTACATCAAACAAAAATGTGACAGGTTCAAGGAACATATGGATGTGGTGCTAAGAGACATGGGTTAGTGGGCATAGGAGGGATGCCCATCATAAGGCAAATCCAAGTGCCCTAGAAAGATGTGCAGTCAGGAGAAGGGCTGCTGTAAGAAATCACATCTTTTTTTCCTTTTTCTTTAATGAAGAAATAGGAACCATGTGTGCCTGTGCCATGTGCATAATCTGCACAAAGGATCGTGATTTGCGTGGAGCTGCTGACCTAAGTAAAGCTGGGTATCTGATCCTGGAGCAAAGGGGGGATAGCAAGGGCTGATGTGATTAAAAAGTCTATCGTTAGAGTGATTTAGGCCCATACAGGCCAATCATAATTGAATAGTTGTATGTGTGGAAACGCTAAGGCAGGTTGGACTCATCTTTTATGACTGGGTGAGGCCCAGAGATGCTGGATTTCTGTGCTGAGTGGGGACTTCCCTTTTGAAAATAGTTTTATATACCATTCTCTGCATCTGAGGTTTCAAATGGTCCAGAGTGGGACCAGCTGCCATCCAGGCTCCTGGCTCTTGTGGTGGACACTGGGCTCAGGAATGATGTGAGCAATGGGGTATGTGTGCTGGTTTATGCTCCCCATGCTCCTGATGCAGCAGGACTTCCTGGGCTGGAGGTTGTGTTTCATTCCAGTTTTGCTCCTTTTGTGCTCCTACAGCTGCCCATGTGAGAGTTATTTTAGTGGTGTGAGAAAGGGGATTGTGTGGTCACCCTGCCCAAGCTGTTTTTAGGACCAAGCCATGGTGAGAGAGGTGGAGAGGAGCATTTTGGGGCTGTACTTCAGCAGACCCAAAGGAATAGTATTTCCCCCTTAGTGAAATGCTAGGGAGGAGGGCTGTGTGCCATTGCTACACGGTGCAGAGGACACGGTTGATTCTGTGGGTGAAAAGAGGGCTGCATGTTTATGGATGCAGTGTGGAGTAGATGTGTACCCTATGAGCTATGCTGTCTGATTATGCAGGTCACTGAACTTCATTGAACCTGCAGCTCTGGGGTCATGATAGCATTGGCAGAGCTGAGAAAGGAGCTCCTTTCCCTGAAGGAATTCTAAGATGCTGAGTTGTTTCAGCCTAAAGTGAAGCAAAGTAAGAAGAGAATGCTTGAATTTTAGCAAAGGCAAAAAAGATTTTTGTCTTCATTTTGTTCTGCATTTTTTATTCAGTCAAGAAGGTAGCAGTGATGGGACTATACAAGATGTGGGTGCATTAGCTGTCATCTGGCAAGGGCCTGAGTCCATGAGGAGGCCCGGGTGGCAGAAGTGAGGAATCTCTCCTCTTTGCTATTTCAAAGACTAGATGCTTGGCTATTGTTAGGACACTTGAGTATGTCTTAACCAATGTATGCTTTCGGCGCAAAGCAATAGGATTTCTGCACAAAGAAAAAAATAAATCTTTGACTAATGCCACTGAGCTTCCTAAGGTGTAACCCTTTGCCAAACTGTTGTTTTCTAAAGTACCATCCCTCTGCTCATTGATTTGTTGAGGAGATAAAAGAAAAAAGGAAAAGGGGGGGGGGAAGAGCTTCAGATGTTGTCTTTTACATGCTGTGCCTTTTCTACATCCAACACGAAAGCTGGGCTTTTCCTGAAATTGTCTCCTACCCTGTTTAAATCCTATGGAGAATTTGTTTTAATAATAACTTGTCTAAAGAAGCAAGTTTCATTATCTAAGAACAAAAGGAGCCATGGCTTTTGAAATATACAATCTGCTCATGTGGCACAAACACCCTCTTCAAGCAGGAAGGCTATGGATCCTGTTGTTCCTGACCTAGGGAAGGTGTTTGAGAAAGATCTTGGCCTTGAATGTCACTCAAATACTGGTATTAAAAGCCTTGATCTGACATTTCCAGCTGAGCAAAATTAGTTGTTGCAGTTGAGGGGGGAGATGTTGCTTGTCCTTTTCACACATTCCTAGTTGGGCACGTGTTGTTGAGGAGATTTTTCCTCTCCATTTCCTGGAATCTCACTGAAGATGATGTGCTTTTACCATTATATTCCATTTCCTATAGTAGATATCATCCTAGCAGCTTTACAGGATGAATAATAGTTGAGCGTAGAGGCACATGCTCAGAACAGCACAGAGGGAGGACAATTGCAGAGGGAAGGAAAACTGGGAGCTGCATTTCTGCTGAATACATTCTTTCTATACACGGGACCCAATCTTCTTAGAGAAAATCTTTTTACTGACTATAGACATAAACCTCAGCCCATTCTTGCTGCCGCACTACCAATTTTACTGTAGCAGCAGCACTCATAGATTTGCTCAGCAGTAGGAGAGTGACTTCCTAGCATTTCCTTGCCCCAGCCATCAAATAAGATTTCTCCCTTTTTCTCCAGAGCCTCAAGCTCAAGGCTCTGCATCTATGGGGTGCTGAGCTTTAATATCACCAGTGCTGGTGTTCCACACAGCCTTTCCCTTGTCAGTGTGAGAGCTGTTTGCAGTCATGGGGGAAAGACAACAAACTTCAGTCTTTTCTTCTCTTAGCCTTTGCTGCTCCAGTTTTAGGAAGAATCATAGAGAAGTGTTAGATCAGTGAAAAATGTGGTTGGTGTCAGGGTTGCTGACAGGTGTAGGCATCATGCTGTCATCCATTTTTTTTGTGTGTAAGGAAAGACCCTTGCTAGGAGATAACTGTCTCTGAGAGCATTTAGACTCTTGTTGCCCACCATCAAGAAACTGGCTGCCAAATCACAGAGGTGACAAAAATCCAATTGAATATCACCACGGGGCTGCTTGGTGAAGGGGGAGCTGGTGGATGCTTACTCTGTGCAGTGATGTTGGGTCTCCAAAGAGTCAAGGGAAAAAGCATGTTTGCTCGTGCTTTTGCAGAGTGCTTCTTCCAAGCATGGCAAAGCTCATCATCTATCATAATTAATGCATTGCTAACTTGTCATTACTTAGGTTGCCTGAATGTCAGTGCTCCTACTGTCTGTGGCTGATAACATAATGTGCAAAAGCATGAGTGTATGGTGTTGAGGACTTGCTTGATGCAGTGCCCAGAGATAGGCACAGGAGCCCTGTGCTGTCTTGTGTCATCAGCCCAGCTGCCCTGGGAAGCAGTGAGCTCTGGAGATCCCACCTGGGAACCTACACGGAGGCTGTTAAAGGGGCAGTGTGTGGGTAGATCAGAGAGCGTGTGCACAGATTTAGAGACCTGAAGTTTCAAGTTATTAAATCATAGAATCGTGAAGTTTGGAAAAGACCACTAAGATCCCCTTGTCCAATCATCAGCCATCCCCACCATGTCCCTCAGTGCCTCACCTACGTGGTTCTTGAATGCCTCCAGGGATGGTGACTTCACCACCTCCCTGGGCAGCCTGTGCCAGTGCCTCTCCAACTCATACATGAACTCCCTTCTATTTTCAGCACTCAAATCATACAGGGCTCTGGTTTTACTTTTTTCCTTTCCTACTCCCCTCTAAAAATGTCTGCCAACTAGATGGCTCCATTCTTTCTGACACTGGGCTATTGCACACGGAGCACCTGTGGAGTTGACCACAAAATATCCTTATTGTAAGAGGCCATTCCTTAAACTATAGCAATAGAAAAATCCCAAGCTGACAGTATTGTAAGGTTTGGCATTGTACACAGACTGGGCGTAGTTCACCCTCACCTGTGTTGTCACTGTGCTGCATGCATGAAAAGAGTGAACTTCAGAGCTTTCACAGAGACCCTGGGCTGTGTGGTGACCTCTAATATCCAGCTGTGTTTTTGTGTAGTTTCAAAGCATTTCACAAAGAAAAGAAGTTTTAAGGATGGAATGGCTTAAAATTGAAGCAAGCTAGGTGCCAAACCACAGATTGAAGCTAAACCTCCAGCTGTGCCCTAGCCTGGGGATGGCTTTTTCATTTCTCATGCAAGGAGTATCTTCATCCATGTAGACTCCTTCTGCACCACTCAGATGCATAATTCTTTACCCTGTGAAAAAGTGCAGTTGCCTGCCCTGGAAAATACTGCAACTCAACCATCCAGACCAAAACAGCTGCCACATCTGAAGCAACTGTGTCTGATACTCCCATTGGGGTGGTACTGCTGCTCTAAGAGCAGTGGAAGCAGGGAGAAAACCGCATGTCATAACATCTTTCTTTCCGTTTTTCTATCTTTCCCTAACGAAATGCATCCATCTTAACCAGGGATTTAAGAAATACAAAGGAAGGGATGGAAAAAAAGGACAGGTTGTTTGTGGGCTTTTCCATTTGGAAAAGCCTGCAGAATGTGACAGTGAAATAGTAAGCTTAGAGCTGGACTGCAGCAAAACTCTCAGCGCTCAGAGGAAGCTGGGCCTTTTTGAAATGTGTGCAGACACAGTGGGAACTCCTCCTCCCTGGCCGAGGGGGGGGGGTGGTGGTGGTGGTGAAACAGCCTGGTGCCAAGGGGATGCAGAGGAAACCTGGGTGTTTTGCACAGGGCTGTACAAGCTTGGCTGTTGGGATCCCAGCAATGCACGACCTCAGCTCTGCTTATAGAATGCAGCAAGCAGCCTGTGAATTCTGTGTTTTTGTGGCCAGCACAGTTGAAATTTGTGATAAGATATAAATTATCTGAGGGAAAAGTTTTCTTTCTTGTTCCATCTGAAATACTTACTTCAGCTTTATTATCCAAGATGATTGTGGAGAACAGTCTTCTTGCTGGAATGTCCAAGACCGAGTGAGGGGTGAGAATCCAGTAACCCCATTGCTGATGAACAGAGACTTCTGAAATGGGGTCAGAAGCAGGTTTCCTAAAATGAGGGTGCTTTTAATAATCCATGTGTATATATATGCATATATTTTGTAAAGAAACTGGCAATAATTGCTTTCACAGGGCCTCCAAAATTGCTTCTAAAGTGAAACACAATACCTGCCTGGTTTTGCTTGTAATTAAGGAGCCCTATGCTTTTAATTGGACAGGTAAGTGGGAGGCTGTGATTCAGTGGCACACTTGTGAATTCCAACATGTGAGAAGTTCCTCAGGAGCCAAAGAATGGATGTTCCCTTGGCTACAGAGGGATATACTTAAGTGCTTTTCTGGAGTGAGGCCATCAGGAGTCAGATGGAAGGACTCACAGAGGCAATGCTATTAGAGCAGTAAAGCTGCTTAACTAATGGTCTTACAGAATGGGATCCTAATTTCATGAATAAAGATCAGAGTGGGTAGCAGCAGGCTTGTGGTCAAAGGAATAGGTCTCTGCATGTCTCCCAGAAGAGACTTGGGCCCAGAGTGATGGCATGATTTTCCTTTAATTAATTTTTTAGCTTACTGTGTGTATTAATCTTGTGGGAGAAAGCATCTTGCTTGGCTTGTTGCTAGTGGGTTCTGTGGGACATGTGAGAGTTAAGCCTGTTCCATGTTATTTACCAAAACATCAAGAATTTCTGTTCTGTTACTCTAACAACTGTTGCCTTGTTGTGGCTCAGAGAGGCTGTGAGCAGCACTCAAGAAACAGGCTCTAAAAGGGGGTGTATCACTTTATTGATCTCATTTGAAAAATTACCT
>VXAB01013875.1:513388-553698 GCA_013399175.1 Odontophorus gujanensis
CCAAAAAAAAAACACACAATAAACACCTGTGATCTCCATCTCCCCCCTGCATGGCATTTGCAATGTAGCCAGCTTTGTACATCAGATGAATTCAATACCTGAGCAGCGACAGTTCATCAGACTTGCAAAGGGCCTTTGACTCCCCAGAAGAGCAAGGAAACTGAGGGTTTTTGCATGTCCAGCAGCATGCAAGGATGCTGCTATGCAAACTATTTGGGAGTCAAGGGATTTCAGCCCATTTGCTGAAATAAAATCGAAGAATCATTATAAAGGAATTCTTCAGGAATCTTTACCCTGTCATTCAGAAGAAATGGTGCCTACAGCTAGTGGTCCTTGGGGGAGAGGGGGCAAGCTGGAGAATGGAGACAGGCACATGTGTCACTGAGTTAATGTACCTGCTCTGCTGGGTGATAATCACGTCAGTGTCACCACTGTCATGTGGCACCGCTGCAAGTATCAAGTGAGAATGTGTCTGTCACACTTCATTTTCAGGGCTTTGATGATGGATTTGGCAAAATCATGATGTGGGATGACAGGCTGTTCTCCCAAATAACTGTTGTGGGTGCAGGTGCTAGGTGCTGACTATTGAGGTGTGTGAAATAGTTCACTGCTATGAGACCATTAAGTGTTTGGGCATCCCCCTTATACCTGCACTGTATGTTTACACTGTGTTTCAGGGAGGGGTTGGAAGTGAGAGGGAACCATAGGAGGTGATTTTTCTGCATTGACATCTCCCCAAATACTGAGTATCTACTAGTGCAGGACCACTTGAGCTGTGGGGGGAGCACTGCACAGGGTCCACAGCAGAGCCCTTGGTCGTGGTGGGACACTGTCAGCCAGCAATAAGTCCCTCTGGGGACACCAACCACAGGGTGTGGTTATTCCCCAGTGGGAATAAAATCCTGCTGCCAAAGGTCTGGTTTGAGATGAGCATAGGAAGACGCAGAGCTCCAGCAGTGCATCTTAGAGGCTGTGTGTAAACTTCTCAGACTTCATGATGAATTTCATGGAAACCCTGGAGGGTGTGTAAATAATAGGTGCTGTAAGTACACAGGAGAAAATCTGACAGATTGGATGTGATTCTGTGAAATGTGGTAGGGATACTGACCATCTTCTGTACTCCTTTGGCTGAGACTTTCCATGCATAGTCACATCCCGTGCTTACAAGAATTACAGTTACCTAAGCTAAAACTGAAGTTCAGCTCAGCTAGCACTTTGAAACTGAGTGAGTGGTTCAGTGGGGTGGAGCTGAACAACTGGATTTTGATGCATTTGGATTCTTGCCTTCCCTGGAAATTTCTATCAAATGTACCATTTGGCATCTGAAACACTTTTAAAATCTGATCCTAAATGTGTTTATCTTGCAGAAAGTGAATGAGTTACAATCAAAACGTGGAATTCATGACAAAATCCGTCCTGTGGCAAAACATTAATACTACTCAGCCTTAAAATAATGGCAAGTGCAACACTGGTTATGCTCTGGAGAGAACTGGGAAAAAATATATCTATTCAGAGATTTTTTTTTTTTTTAATAAAATAGATTAATATCTCAGTCTTTATGGAAAGTGATTCTGCTGACAATAGAATTCAATGGGCTCAAATAATCAGTTATCTTGAACTGTTTTGAGCCACACTGCCCTGTTTGGGATGCCCAACTGCATCCTTATCGTGACCCAATGGTGGTGGTGGTGGTGCTGAACCCTGCAGCACCATGAGAGCTATTCACATCTCCAGCCTCTCCTGCAAAGCAGTAGGACTTGCTTCTTCACCTTATTTTTGGTGTGGTGCCAGCAAATGCAGTGCTATTAAAACTAATTAGATAAATATATATCTATTTTGTAATCAGGCAGTTAATTATGGCATAGAGAGCAGATGGCAGTCCCTGGCATTTCCTCTGTCTATTCATAGCTATTTTAAAGCAAAGTATATGCATTGCAGCTAATTATGACTTAATGTAAAATAGGTAATTGTGAACTCAGCCCTTGTCTCCTTGTATGTCATTTGTGTGAAGAGTGCAAGTGCTTTTAGGAAATCTGCAGGCAGAAATCCCTGTGATAATGCTTCTCTCCTCCTCTTTGGTGTTTGGATATGGGTGCATCTTGTTAGGACCACTTTCTCAATAGGAGAGGGCCAAATCAGCCAGGAGCACCTGTGATCTCTTTGATGTTAGACCAGGGGAGCAGCAGGTCTAATTTAATTCGGGAGTGTGAAGGGTTCTACATTCACAAAGGGAGGACAAGAGTGATACGAATGAATTACACCGTTTTAAGGAATATTATGGCTTCCTGTACTGGTCACAAAGTTGCTCATGGCACCAAGTAGCGGAGGAGAACTACTATGAAAACAGTTCTGGAAGTGTATGAGTTTTTTGGTGTTTGTTTTTGGATAATCAAATTATTCAGTCTCAGCATTCGTGGACCAACTATATTTCTGCTTTCCGTTGCTTGCTACATGTATGAAATGCCTTATTTATCCAAATAGCTTCAGAAATTCTACTACAGCTTCTGTATAATACTGAAAAAGGGAATGACTCTTTTCCTTTCTGCTGTTGTGCTGTGACTGAAAAAGCAGAATGTTTGGGAACATGCAGTACAGATACGCACTGTCAATTAGATATATGCGGATATATTCATATTCCGGTGACAGGCCCTCTTCTTAGAAATAAGAGTAATGGTGTTTTGTCCCATACACAGTAAAATGCTGGGATTTAAGCAGTGAAACAGAATGATTCAGTAGAGCAAGATGTGTATGTTTTGATTCTTCCTTTGTTTTTCCCTAAAGAATAGTAGTACTAAATTTAAAATGTTTCATTTGAAAGCATGGACTTGAAAGTGGTATTTTTCATTTAGAATCTCCTGATGGAGAAACAAAAATAACTGAAAGTGATGTTTTCCCATAGCTTGAAGTTTTCTGGTGAATCCGTTAGGTTCTGATGGTAAAGATATATTAAAGAAAGAAATTGACCATTGTTTCAAATCAAACAAATGGAAAAAAAAAAAAAAAAAAAGGATCCTGAACCAAGTCAGAGCTATTTTAGTCAAAGAGCATCTAACAGGGCAAGATAAGGAACTGGTACCTGAAGAAGTCAGTTTCACATGGAGAGCATAAAACAAGAGCTTTTATTTTTTGTTGTGTCAATTTTTTTTGCTTGGGTTGGGTTTTTTATTATTTATTTATATTTCATTTTTATTTTTCCTTTCATCCTATCCCAAGGCCAGGAATGAGAGTAAGGAAACTGGAATACAAGTCCTGGGTTTCATCAGTCTGATGTCAAGGATACTCCTATAAAATCTCCTGTATCGTAACCTGTGGCTACTAGGTGTTTTTTTTGACTAAATGATAAAAACTAAGTATGTGAAAGCACTATGTTCATAAATGATCAGAAACTGCAAAACTAAAAGCACTTTCCTCTGACGTTACTGTTACCAGAGATTTAGGAATAGAAATCTCTGCAGTCTCCAGCCTCCAGGCTCACATACCTAAGAGCATCCTCTGTTAAAACTCCAGCTTCTCCCTCTCCTGGCTTTTCCAAACCCTGTGAGGTGGGTGCTGTTCACCTCCATTTTGCCCAGCTTTGTTCCTTATAACCTTCTCAGAGGCATAGAGAAAATCAATTGAATTATACTTGTTTGGGGGAGATTGGAGTATAATAGAAGTAGCTCTTATGGATGTGACAGTCTGTGCCCATTCATCCCCGAGGCATGATGAATGGAGGTGTGAATTGATTTTGACTATGCTACCTTGAGAACTGGGACTTCGGCAGGAATCTTATAATACAAGATAAATTGTGTACTGTGTTATATAGAATCAGTTCTTTGTTCTTTAAGCACATCTTATGCTGAATAACACACATCAAGTCTCACTAGAGAACTTCTGAGAATCATGGTTTCTACTGTTCTTAAAGGGTATTAGGGAAATTGTAGTCCAGTGTATACTGTCAGATTTGTTGGCTGGTTTAGCAATGGGTCCAATGAGACCAGCCTTCTTAGTTTGCTAGTTGTGGTACATAAAGCTTCTAGTCTTGTAACTTAGCTTTAATTGATTTTTTTTTAATTATATTGTAATTTATTTTTAATTTTTTAAAGCCAAAACTCTTCTGCAAGTAAGTTAAAAAATGCAAGTGATAACACTACTGCCCTGCAACCACATAATGGTGCTGCAGGCTGGTAGGCGCTTCAGCTGTACAGGAGTGCTCTAGATATTCCTGTTGTGATCAATTACTTCCAAGTCTATAGGTTTTGGCTGATAGCTGTCAATCCTTTTACAGCCTTTAGCCTTTTTCTTCTTTCTGTGTTCTGTAAGCATCATAAACGTAACTGTGTTGAGGTGCAACTGACCAAGCATCGGTAATTTACCTTTTTTCAAGCAGATTAAAAAACATCTGGGTTAAAATATCTAGATGTTGTAGTTCTCTGCAAAGCTATATGAATCCAAAAAATGTAGGGAGGGGGAAAATGCCAGATCTAAAAAGACATTAAGACTTAGCATAACACATCAGTTTGTTGGGAATTGTATCTGATTTTCTACAAAACAAACAACAACACAGCAACCACATCATGTTCAGTGTTTTTCCAAGGGTAGGTGAGTTTTGCACCACAACTGGATTCAGTTTGAATGAGACGTGTGCACCTGTACCTCCCATAAAGGCCTCTGACATTTAGAGACTAAAAAATATATCAGAGGTTTGTCATGAAAGGATTAAACTTGCCTGGATTCTATAGTGATTTGGCAAAATTTGCCTTTGATCAATGGCCTAGCTCCAGGGATTTGCCGTTTTAAAAGCAATGAAAAGAAACAGGAGCAGATGTCCCCAGATTCAAGTCCTGTGAGCACATGCGAGGTTCCAGCTCTTTGAAACACATCCCCTTGAGACTTCTATTTTCCCCTCCAACTGAAATTTGGTCCTGCTCATCTAACACCAGACCTAGTAACCCGCATTCATAACTGGAACATAATTCCTATCACAGTACAAAGAATAAAATAATTATTTTTATTGTAATGAACATGTTGTAAACTCCCAGAGAAGGATGCACTTGATAGAAGGAGCTCTGTACGACCTCAAATGTGTCATTGAACTTAGTGCTCCTGTGGCATTGTTAATAATAATTAATGCAAAACGATGTATCCTGCTCCAGCAGGTAATTATACTTGACTGGGCTGATTGATTTGCTTTGTGTTCAGTTGAGCTGAACTGACATGCAAGTGACATCGAGTAAGTTTATGGCACCTGTCACTCATCCCAGATAAATGACCTTTTCAGAGATACAGAATTTTCTGTTCAAAGTGAAATGTTTCTGATACAGAAGCAGGCTATCTTATCCACGCTAGTTTATGAGATGCAGCATTTCCCCTCAATTTGAAGGCTAAAGGAATGCCTAAATAATATTTCATATACATTACCTATTGAATCTTTGAAAATACAAATGGTTTCATGAATCTTGAAGAATGCCTATCCTTAGGATTTGTGAGATAGTTTTATTCTTCCTTACATTTGGTGTTGAATTGCCCGGTACTTCTGAATGCTTCCTGAAAGCCCTTTCTGATTTGTAACATCTCATAGGAAAAAAATAAACAAATAAACCATAGACTTTTAGTTACGATGTTTAAACTTCCTTTTTATCACCAGCAGCCTCTGGCTGAAAAGGCATTGTGCCCTTTAGCAGCAATCCACTCCAGTTGTTTTCTACCCAAGTGCAGCCAGAGTTCACAATTGGTTTGCCAGTCACTTCAGGTAGATTAATTATATTTAGCCAGGTAATTTCTATGCTGCTCATCTAGTGAATGCTTTTAAAAGTTCTGTAAAGCTCCGTGGCATTAGCTGTTATAGGCAGTGTCAGCATACCCTTGCTCTGTTCCATGGGAATGCTTTCTGCTGTAACCTTCCACTAATAAGAAAATAAATATTTTAAGCCCAATCCTGTTGCAGTGTTAAAGTTCACTCTTGAAATGGAAGTATTTTAATCTCTACTGGAACTAAAATCAAGAGAAGAAACTTGGTTGTTTTTTTTTTTTCCCCTGTAAATAGATTTAGATCATGAAGAATGCAACAACACATTTGGGTTGTGATGTTTAATGATAAATAAAATATACCTACTATCATGACTGGTACTGAAGTGACAGAGCAGCAGGGGCAGGCTGTCACAAAGCTTAGTACTGCCTTCTCTGTGTCACAAGAGCACAGGGAGGAGACAACCCTTTTTGGATTTTCTGTTGAAGTGCGGTTTTCTGCTGCAACGAGGTTTGCTTTCTGGGGATAAATCAGTGGATGAGGAAGAAGGGAAGCATTCTGGGCAGCTTTTGTAGGCATTGATTCCCGTGGCTTGTTTTGTTGAGGCTGTCTAATGAAAACACTACTGTTTCTGTTTGCTCTCGGTGCCAGAGCTCCCCACAACTCACCCACTACCCCATTGCAAAATTGTGGCACCAGTAGACCAGAGAGTGGGGCACAAAGCTCAGCAAAGCACAGGCTACATACTTGACTTTTGTTCTAGCTTAGCTGTTCTGGGATAATGTTGCTCTTCTGCCAAAATTCATCCTGTCCTAACCCAGCTGCAGGAATTGAGATACCTGGTATAAGCCTCAGCGTGACTGCTGAAAAGGTGTTGAAAGCCTTGCTAGCAAATGTAAGTGCTGCTGGACAGCTGTCCATCACTTGCTTACGCCTGTTTCCAGAGCAAGTTTTCTCCAGACACCAGTGAGGAATGTCAGTCAGCTAAACAGATTTGCTGGTTAGCCATGATCCCACTGAAGTGCTGCTTCAATCCCATCCCTCAGTCCTTAGCGTGGCTTGTCCCTTAGGAAGCCTGCTGCCAACATTCTGTTTGGTATGGTGTGTCTTTCCTTAAGCAACATGGGCAGAGGGATGTGACACCAAACATGGCTAGAATTGTGCAATTGGTTCTGCCTCTGCCACTGTTTGTTTGCAGACAGGAGATAGTAGTATTTCATTTCCCTGTCTTCAATTGTTTATGGCATTTTTCAGCTGCTGTGAGGTGACAGTGATGGAAGCTCACACGGAAAAGGCTGGAGGGAGGGAAGTGCTGTAGCCTTGTTGCATGAGCTGAGTTTGCATCTCATGTAGGAGAAATTAGCATTTGTGGGTGACCTGGAGAAATGCAGTGGGGTGCTCCCTGTTTCCCTCTGAGATCATCCAAAGAGTGGTCTTCCTTCCTTTGAATCTTTGCTCCTGATCTACTCCAGCAAATTCAAATATGCTTTTCCAACTCTGATTGTGTAAAGGGCTCCGCAGAGCACAAGGGATTGGTGCTCAAGTGTAGAGGTGACCTGACTTGCAGGGTGTTACATTCCCTACATAATTTACCATCTGAATAATAAACATATGCACCAATATTGCAAAACAAACAAATTACCTGGCTAAAATCTCCAGGCATATGCTGTAAGATCTCTGTTAAGTGTGACTGAAAATTTGCACAAGTTTTGAGAAAGAGAGAAACATAAAGGTACAATTCATGAAAATATAACTTGTTTTCAGTTGAAAATGAAGTGTCTGTGCTTTAAGAGCAACAGAATATATACGCTACTCTGTAAGTCACCAAGAAAGTTTGTCTTCCTCCAGACAGCTCTTGATGCTATAGGCTATATAATAACATATTATCATACGCTGTGTCAACCATCTATTTTAAGATAGCTTGAAATTGTCTCAAGGGAGCAATTCAAATAATATAGTAAAGGAATCACCCCTCAACCTTCCAAGTCTTTTAAATTGATATTTAATACAAAATAAACTTATCTTATATGATTTAATCCTTCTGGGGATGGAGTTCTGGAAAAATGTTTCAGACAAAACCTTTGGCTGAATTCTCCCATTCCCCCGTATCATATAAAATAAAAATTGTAGCTGTACATCATCATGAGTGCAAACAGTGGAGAGAAGACAAGGCCAGGGAATAATTCTTATCATCAGTGCTAAGCTTCCAAAACACGAGAGTAAAACTAGATAATAGCTAGGAAGTAACTAATTTACTGGCAACTTGTACAGAGCCAGTGGTCTCTGCCTCAGTGCCCATTAAACTTAGCACAGTAGGGAGCCTGAAAATATAGACAGTAAAATTCCCCTTTCATAATGGATGAATTAATTTAGCCAGCCTAGTTAATTCAAATGCAAATTATGTGTTGTAAGTGTCCATTATTTATTGCTTCATCTAAGACTATTCCTGTTTCTCTCAATTTCTGAAGTTCAGCGGAGAATCACTGAACTTCTAAGCACTCTCGTAGACTCCAGCCAATTCTATTAGGCTTTCAAATGACATTTGATTTTTTTCCCCCTCTGATTTAAACCTAATTTTGGGATTGTTTATTTGCTTTGACTTGTTTGTGGTTTCCAGCAGTGGCACGTTGTCACTGCCAAGTGATTCAATTCAAGACACCTTCAGGAGGAACACCTCATCCCAGCTGGGTGACCACTACTAATTTCACACTGTATTTTCCTTCAGGGCAGGCTGGAAAGTGATTGTGTGGTCCTGTCCTGTGTATATATGTTTTCATATAGATACTTATGTGTGTAGGAGTCCTGTGTTTGCCTGTGTGTAATAGTATGTAGCATTTCTCCTCCCACTAAACAATTCTGAGAACGTTTTGTAGCTGCGTTTTATTTATTAATATTGTATTTTTCCTTTTATATTCCCCCCATAAGGAATGGAGGGTAGCTTTGTGTTACCAGCATCTCCTCCAGAATGGAGGTTTCCATTTGTGTAGTAGTTAGGTGGCAGTGTTTGAATCATCAGCTGACTGCTTGGTAGGAGCCCACTGCAGACCTTTAACGAGAAATGTTGGAGGACTCCTTCCAGAAATAGAAGGCAGACAATTGGGAAATACGACTGCAAGTCTGTAGAGAGTAGTCTATTCCCATCTACACTGCAACTCTAATTTTCTCTACCTTGTATAACAGCAAAAACGGTATTTGTTTTTTCTGTTGTTTTTTTTTTTTTCTTTCATATTACACATGCACAGTCAAGCACCCTTGCAAGGACTGTTAAAACGTTCGTTTTCACACGAAGAGCACTTTTTATTAGATACGACTCTCCATTTGCCATTTTCCCTCAATGTTCTCCAAAATCTGTCCTGATAATGGATGAGAGAAGTGCCATTCTCCCTTCCTTTGCACAAGTAATGATTCTTCATTTAAGATTCTGAATAAAACTCCTAATCTCGCTGTCTTTCCTGGCTGGAGAGGCCAGAAACCAAAGGGCCATCCCAAAGCTACGCTCCATGAGACCCCAACAAAGCAAACTGAAGAAGAGTACTGAAAATACCAGTCATTTTTCCGCACGTTCATTCTTTGTTGAGTGGGGACAGCCTTCCCTTTCAAACAGCATCTTTCTGCCTCGTGCCTATCGTCCAATTAGACAAAGAGCCAAGTTGTTCATGTTATGTTGCTCTAACATGTCTTTTCTAACCCTTGTCTTAGACATATTTCCCCAATACAGATGTTTTGTAGCTACTGTTTCTGTTCTAGCAAGCATCAGGAAAGCATAGCCCGAAACCTGCAGCTGGCAGAGCAGCATGTGAATGGGAGGAAGAAAGGGAGCTTTGCTTCGTGCTTTTCAGATATCCTCATGTTTCCAAAGGCCTTGGGTATTGTGTGAGTTCTTGGAATTTAACTTCAAAAACATATTTGATGGTAATTGGAATTTGTTATATTTCCTAGTGCTAATTTTCTAGCAGTTTCTTAAACTAGTTGATAATTATATTCCTATGTGTATAAAGATGATCCTACGTGTTCAGACATTAGCTCTATTCTTAACTTGCTTGTTCATGAAATATTTAAGAACTACTTTGTATTTTTTAGAAGTGTTTTATTACAGCTTTAAGATTTCTCATTCAGGCCTTATACTCTGACAGCAGCCTTGCAGGTCCTTAAAAATTTAATCACTGTAATCTGTATCAATTTAGTTTAGCACTTCGTTTGATGAAACATATCAGCTGTTGCTTACAGCTCCAGTTCAGCTGGCAAAGCAATGTGCAAAGGGAAGTATACAGAATAGAATGCTGCTGTCCTGCAGCCATATGAAGGTTTGTCTGTGCATAGATACGCTTCGCAATGGGCACCCCTCAATTATCTCCTATGCCATGAAAGGAAAGAAGCAACTGTCCCATTTCCATTCGAGTCAAGCTTAAAGATGTTATTATTCCAAAATAAATACATTGATTTAAAGATTTATTTAGAATAACAACTACATTTTGAAGTTATTCACTACTTCAAACTGTATTTTCAAGCATAGACAAGCTCTAAGCATTTGGAGGCTGACTTTTAATTAGCACAACTGACAGCGCCATCCCAGAGCTGGTTTATCTTAATGTCAGAAGCTAAACTTCATTAAGTTTTCTAAGCAGCATAAGAAAATGCAAATAAGATAGAGCCCCTTAAAAGGCTTGTGACCGCCCTTGTCACTTTTATTGTGGATGTGATTTTCACTCATAATCCCATTGGCTTTCCCTCGTTGCTGTGTGTTTCGGCTGCGTTCCCAGCTTGGCACCATACCCACATATTTCAGTGGTTCATCAGTGCTTCGCCATGAGGATGGCAGAAGGTGACAGTTTTGTTTTGAGCAATGTACAGCCACAGCCCCAAGCCATCCTGAAGCTGGATGCAGTTGGAGGGAGCCAAATGCCTTTCCCAGCACAGCACCAAAACACCTCCTGCTGGCATTGCGGTCCTCCAGTCCTAGCATCCGCATGTTGCAGGTATTCAGGTTCCCTCAGCTTGGAAAACGATCAAAATAAGTATGTCTTTGCCTGACTGTGTGGTCTTAGACTCCTTTGTTTTCTGTGTTAATCAGCAATTAGCAGCTGGTTTGTCCAGCACCCCAAAGGATACAGTGGCTGCAATGACCCAGGCCATATGCCGAGCATGTAAGGCTGCAGCAAAAGCAGGGCATTGCCTCAGCTTGGAAATTAAAGGCTGCTGGTGACTTCTGCAACTAGGAAACACAGCTTTTCTCTTTAATTCTTTATCTGGATCTGGACTAAAAGCTTATTTCTCTTTGTCAGTAAGCAACACTTACTAGGTTTAAAAAAATAATAATAATCAAGAAATACAGTGCTAAGTATCTCTTGATTTAGTAGGAGTGGCAGACTCTTACTGACATTTTCCCAACTCACATGTACTGTTTTTTTCACTCCCAGGACTGCTGTGAAAGGCAGTATCAAACTTTTGGAGCTGGCCCAGCCCCAGGGAATGACAGAAGGTGAAAGAAAACCTGTTTTGGAGGATAAGAAGGGAGTCGTAGGGGATGTAAAGTCAGTTTATTATTTAAAAAAAAAAAAAAAGGTAGAAGGGCATAATGTGTTTATGTTCAACAATGATTTTATTATAAATGTGATGCACAGTGACAGTATGTTAAATTTTGTTGTCAGCAGGGGACAACACAGAACAATTTGTGGCAAAAGGCAACAGATGTGATTCTGTCTACAGCTTCACACATCTGCTCTGCGAGCCAGTGCTCCTCCTGTAAGTTTCTAGGAGGAATCCAATAAAAATGATATAAAATTTTATTGTGTTAGTGGCAGTAGTTATTAGAGTGAGGAGCCAGAAAGCTTACCCAAGGGCTGAAGCTTTCCTGTGTTTTAGTGCAGAGTAAATGATGAGGCTGTTGCCGATAACAGCAATACTACAGTGGGAGAAGGTAAATTCATTTTGGAGTGCTTAGCACGCTGCTGGGGATGGCTCAGAAGCAGAGTGGGAAAGCTAATAAAAGAGTAATAGGCACCAACACATCAGGAAGGATAGAAATGAAATGTTGAGGCAGTATTTAAATAAAAATAAAAATAACCTAGGACTTGGCACTTGTGGTGGCCAAGCATTGCAGATCCCCGATTCAGGGCGGGGGTGACAACGAAGAGCATTTTGGAGGAGATTAGGATGAAGGCTGGAGGTGGTGCTGAGCCCCCAGCTGCCTCTCTGCAGGGCAGGGCCCTCACAGCGGCCATCACCTGTACCTGAGCTGCCTGAGGTGGATTGCTTTGCCCTCTGAGCTGGTGGGGCTGACAGGCGATGGAGCTGGGACGGCTGAGGGAGGGAAGGGGAGCCGCCATGTTGGGAAGGGCGAGGAGGCCTCGCCACAGGAGCCCCCAGCCGGACAGAAGATGGCTGCCACCATCCCACCTCAGGTCACCCCATCCTCTCCAGAGCCATCACTGACCAATTTGGGTCACACTTTGACCCATCAGAACAGCAGATTCTGCCATTTTGGTGCGCTGTGGGCTTTTTTTGTACTACACAAGTAAGAAAGCCCACCTAACAGCCCACCTTCTTTTACTGAGCTATTTGGAGTGACAGACTTGAGGGACGTCACCACTATTGCCTCTCTTCTGCTTTCTCTGGGTGTTTATAGCACCGAGATGATCCATAAAATCTTCCTGGATTTCCTGAGCACAGGGTTTAACCGTGTTTTCGTATATATCATTTTTATTAGCGAGAAATTTAATCAGCAGATTAAGCAGCTACAAGCACTGACTGAACAGCCTCTCACGCCAGTATGGACGCCATGTGAAGACAGTGCTTTCTTCTCTGATCACATATCCTTCACAAAAGGTAAATAAATATAACAATGTGAAACTTCTTCTTTTAGTGTGTACAACAATTATATTTGAAAATAAATACACACTAAAACATGACAAATTACAAAAAAAAAATAAAATAAAATAAAAAAATTGGGACTTTAACCTGAAACAATGTGGTTCTATGTTTTGGAAATGAAAATTAAATTCTGTTTGAAGAACAATTGTGAAACATTTTATCCTGGTTTATTTTGTCAGAGAGAGTGTATCACCATGTTGTCGAAGTGACCTGTAGGAAATGCAGTTGCTCTGTGCAGGCTGAAGAGTTTTACCAGTTGGTACTGTAATGGTGCAAATGCTTTGCTTTGTTCCCTCAAGCCAAATAATGCAATACCAATTCACCTGACATGAGGCAGCATCTTTTAAGCTCACTTCCTAAACGGAACTCAGCAGTTTCAGAGAGAACAAAACCTTTGACTGCAAGGATCTTTTTCCAAAATAAATTTATTTCTGAGGAAATACTCCTGAGCCATTTCAGATTCCAGCCATAATTTCAAAAGACCCAGTATTTTACAACCTCACTTGCTAGTGAGACCAAACTTTGCTGTGTAGTTGTTTGTTGGTTTTTTTTGTTTTGTTTTTCTTTTTCTGATTAAACAAATGATCAGTTAGAGCCAGAATGGAGAAAGCAAACTTTTCAACATTGATCTGTTGGGCAGTTAAGAAAAGTTTGGGAAAATGTATTGCCAGGAAAATATACTATTATTTTAGAATAAAATTAGGCAACAGGATAACTAGAGAAATAAAATGAGTGAATATTTAAGAAAAATTTTGAGTTCTGTACAGCTGCATAGGAAAAAGCCACTGGCGAAAAGATTGTGGTGGTAAATATGCTTAATAAATATACTGTTTCCTATGTAGTTGTGGCCCATTCCATTTTTTTTTTCAATATTTTGCACAAAAAATTGTTAGTATAGCACCAGAAAGCAGCTTATTTGACAGACTAACTGAAGAAACATAGAACGTAAGTGACAATCACAGAGTAAGGAGGCAAAGTCCTTATAGGCTAAGGTTTTGAGCCTTAAAGCAGAAGGGAAGCCAAAAAGAAAACCATATATATTGGAATCTTAATTAGTATTTGGTCTGCTCTGACCAAAGCTCTGTTCGTTAATTGCTGGACGTGATCCAACTGGAGTGCTTGGATGCCCTTAGCACATCAGGGCATTCTTGTTCAGTAATGCGGAACAGATTTCTGGTAGGCTACAGGTTTAGATAAATACAACTGGCATAATTTTCAGCTAGTGTAAACTTCTGTTGCCTTACTTAGATAACTGAGTTCATGGGTTTATGAGAAGGACCATTTATTTTCATTTTGGATTAGAAATCAAGCTGAAAATCAGGTTAATAATTCTGAATGGGTCTTTTTTCCCCTCAGATCGCAGTCATTCATTCATGCCTGAAAAAATGTTTTCTTTGATCAAGGGACTGTATCAGAACAAAGTGTATTCTTTTCATATTTGCTTTGTGATTCTGAAATCACTCTCACATCAGTTTATAGTTTTCATGGTTCAGGGACACCCCCACAGAAAAACACTTTATGGGGCAGAAATCCTGTTAGCACAAAGCAATATAATGAATAAGCCTATTTTGGAGATCATAGAGGGCTATTATCCATAAGAGTAATCTTGAATAAACTGTCTGATGCCCTGAAGCCCAGGCTGTTCACAGTGAAGAACATGCACATATTAAATTACAGGTATGATATATACATAATATTTTTAACTCAGTTAAATGCATTAAACCTGGTACTTGCTTTACCTACTGTCAGCATAATGCTTCAGGCACCCTTGTAATGTAATGGCCATGTATAACTCCATTAGCTATTGTTCTGCTGCATATGACAGCATGGCTTTGCATTAATATCAAGTGATTATTAACAACACTGATATATTCATTTGTAGAGCAAGGCGTTATCATTTTTGAATTGTGTAGTCAGAGTATTTTCTACATGTCATTGACTAATGTCACATTTGGAAACAGCTGGCCAACAGTGTGTCAGAAGTGAGAACAAATATTTTATGTCTGTATTAAGTTCAGCCCTTGTGTTTCTCTGCTTGGATCCTGAGCCATAGATTTATAGCTGGAACATGGCTTAATAACCAAGGGATTAACAGAAAACACATTCTGCATATGTGGAAAATAAGCTCAAGAGTTGCAAGGTAGCTCTATGTTAATGGGGAAGACCAAATACCAAAACCTTACTATTTTCTTACAAAATGTCCAAACATGTTTGACACGAGATATGTTCATTTTCCTCCTGCAATTTGATGGCAACGAAAAACTGTTTCTTGAAGAAAACAGTTAAAGAGCAACCAGAAGTAGTTATATCTGAAATTCATTTTTCCCATTCTCTCTTTTACTAACCTATTCTGTATATTATTCCTATTGAAGTTCAGTGATGTATGTAGCATCTCAAACGTTTGTAGTAAACAAGAACATTAAAACATTGCTGGAATTGTTTCAAAATAACCTCATCTGGAGACCCTCCTGCAGACTGTGTATTGCATCCTGATGTGTACATCTTGTACTCTGTCTTTTTACAGGTGTCAGAAGACAGTGAGAGATTTTTGGATTTACTTGACTCAAAGAGAAAATGCTGCTCTGCCAAAATCTGATGACAACAGCAGGACCAAAAATTTGACTCAGGTGATTTTTTTTGTTGCCCACATAAACAATTCCACTGTGTGTAAGAGGAAACCAGCATCTCCCTTTCTTCATTCCTGCCTTTCTAGGCTCAACCAGATGGATAAAGAGGAAATGATAGCCTGAAACCAATCGGTGGCGCAGAGCTAGGTTTCAAAACTTAAACAAGATGAGGAACATTTGAAAACACAAACGCACACACACAAAATCAATTCATTTTTCAGTGATTTTGTAAAACAGACTCAGGTGTCATTACATAAATGGCAAGTCATAAAATAAAACCAACCAAACAACAACAAAAAAACAATCAATTGTGTTAAAGCAATGCAGATTCATTCCATGTAGCAAAATGGTTTCAAATATTGGTAAAAGTTTATGTCCTATTTCATAGGATTGTGCTCTAATCAATATGAATGTTAAATTGTACTGTGTATAGTGTAAGGTCATATTGCACGAGTCTGGTGGCTTATGAGAGCCACAAATTACTCCCAGGTAAAGGAGTGTTGCAAAGATAGACCATTAAAATCACCCAAACTTAGTAAGGAAATGGAGAAAGGTATGCTTTCAGATACAGAGAAGTTCATCTCACAAGCCAGCTGGCTGAGAATAAATTGTTTACAATTTTAAATAGATGGTTATTTTAGGTGATGTTTCTTCTTGTATCATGCAGCCAGTATGAGGAGAAGCGTGTTAATTCCCAGAACATTTATACAGTATTTACACAAAATATATTAAGACCAAGAAGGAGAGTTTTCAAAAACAGGCTGACTTCAGCTAAGACAACTCATGATAATAAGCCTTTTTAGGAACCTTTGAAAATCACAGCCAAGGGTTTTGTTTTGTTTTGCTCTATGCACAGACATGAATGCCAACATGATAGAGCACTGGGTGTCCAACCCTTTGGCTTGCCAGGTTGTCCTACTCTGCCAAGGGATGCAACTTCTGTGACAAAACTCAAGGAACCAGAGAGGCTGTGAAATAAAGTAATAGGAATTGTTTGGCATCTGAGAAGTATATTTAGGAATAATAGTTGCAGATTTCCTTGTCAAAATCCCATGTGGGACCACCAGCATACACAACCATGTTCATTGGTGGGTACCTCAACCATGGCCACCTTGTGCAGCCTAGGGAAAGTTCCAGGCCTCCCAAGTTGATCCACCTTTAAAAGCCTCCCTCTGGTCTCTGGATTTGGTTCCACATCTGTTTATTCCTCTGTTGTTATCAGTGTTCACCAGGATAGGTATTGTAACAAGGAACCAGAAAGACAGGTAGGTATTCTGGGTAGCACATTAGTGAATGAGACAAAATTGGTAAACCTGCTTCTGAGGGCGTGTAGTTTGGAGATGAGACATTCAGCTCCTACAAATGGTTTCCTAAATGTTTCTTACAAATTCCCTGTCTGAAATGGTAAGATCTGTCAAAGTTCTCTGGGATTTAAGCAGCTTAATAACCATAATAAATGACTGCATTAACACAGAGAGAACACATGTAGGTAATTTGTTGATTTTTTTAATTTTTTTTTTTAAGTCAGATAAAAATGAACAGTAGAAGGAGGAAAACATCCGTATTAACCCTGAGGGAGCTCCAGTATTAATTGGCACATAATCAGGTACAGCTGCTAGTAGTCATGCAGCTCTATAAATCAACACATACAGCACTGCCAATACAGTCTTAAGAGTTAGAGATTATAGAGTATGCAAATGCTCCTTGAAATCCTGTTCAGGTTGCTGGGTAAAAATCATATTTTCTTATTAAGCTCACAGGCAGCTAAACCTAGTTTCTGTTTTTGTCAATATCAGATAACGTTTGAGTTCCTTTATATTGTGTAAACCATCTCTTCCTCTATTTGTATGTAACTGAATTATACATCAGAAGATGCTTTTCCTGTGTTGTGTGTCTTGGTAATAGCAGTCTTCAGAGCACCTAGCTTGATGGGATATTCTGCAGGTTTTTTATGGAATCTTACTTTTCTGGATATTATTGTCTTCTGGAGGAACAACATAGCTTGCTGGAGTTACTACTGGGCTATTCAGCACCAGGCTAATTCAAATATGAAAGTAAATGCAAGAATACAAATGGAATGTGTAGCAAAGAATTAAGCTCTTGATTACAACCTTGGAAGCAGTGACACACACATCAAAAAAAAAAAAAAGAAAAAAGAAAAGGAAGAGGAAAACTCTCCAAAGATTTAAGAAACCTACAGTGACTAACAACCACCTCTTGTTTGAGCTATCAGTTATGTTTTTTCTTTCAACTATCAAAGTCAGGAGGCTAATTCAGCAGAATTATCCCTTCTTAGGGCTGGCTTTCTGACCACACTATCGTTCTGGGGTTTCCATTAACCTTAATGTTCATAGGGTTCCTTAATTCTACTAGATGCAAACATAGCTCCAAAGACTTCTTTGTTTCTGTACTCACTTAGGGTCTTTTGCTCTCTGGCAGAATTGACATGGCTGTTACATGTTCACGTAAGCATTAATGAGGTATCTTTAACATGAAGTGTGACAGCTCTGCCTTGTGAGAAAAGTTGTTGAAGTACTGCGCCTTTCCTGTTCTTTCTTGTTAGGTCAGCTGAACTGCATTTAGAAATGTTTGTGCATGTTTTTTTTTCAATCCCTTAAGACTACTTGTGCGACACTTGATGTCTTTTATCTTCGTGATGCTTTTACAGTGACTGTGGAAGGCATTTTGTATTGTTAGGCATTTTAGGACTCATTCTGACAAACAGAAATATCCCAGGGTATTTATCACTTGCTTTAAGAACGGCTTTTGAGATGCATGGAAGACCCTTTCTTGCAATCAGTTAAAGCTGTGACAGTTTTCATGTGTGCTTTTGCACAGCTAATCAGCAGCTGCATTTGTTACTTATCCTCAGAATACTGTTCTCCTTCTTGGCTATGTACCTCTTATGAATATTCATAAATGTGATATGAATTAAGTGTGAGAAATGTGCTCTCTTATTTGAGGTGCTTCCTTCTGTTCATGTCTGTAGCATGCTGACTTTCTGATCTTTCTAAAGAGAAAGGGATAAATGAGTAAATAGCGAGACGTGTAAAAGCTAGTGCTGGATGTTGCCTGGCGACTAATAGCTGTGGCAGCCTAATTAGCCAACCTACTCTGGAGACACAGGTGGTTAGCAAATAGGGACCTCAGACATAGGAAAGAGCAAGGAGGAGAGATTAGTTGAATTCAGAAGAGAAGGCAAAGGTGGAACTCTTGGGGATACATGTGGTAAAGTTCCTGAGGTCATCTGTGCTGATTTTATTTGTTTGTGTCTTTTTTGTTACAGTAAGAAATTGGTGATGGTATGTGTTTGTTTTTATGCCCTTGTTTTTGTCTTTGGTTGGCCCTATAGTTTGTGTTCTCTGGTAGAAGCATGAAGGATTTGAACATGGGTTTTGTGAGTTTGTTCCAAATGTGTTGTTTGCTTGAGTAGAGCTTGCTCTGTTTTGTGCGTTTCAAAGGCACGTGTGCAGTAAGGAGTGTGCAGAGTGAAATCAAAAGTTGTGTAAATTAGTTCCCATTTCCGCACAATTTTTCCATTTCCAGTACAGCATGTAGATGTACTCCTTAGGGATGTGGTTTAGTGGGCAGTGTTGGGGGGAGGTGGATGGTTGGACTAGATGACCTTAGAGCTCTTTTCCAACCTTAACAATTCTAAAGTAAGGCAAGTTTTATAGTTCTGAGGTTGCTTATTAGGTGTGGCTGCTGTTTTGGGGAAAAAAAAAACAGGTACTAGAGAAATCCCTGTACCTTGTAAAACATACTTGGAAACCTTTTCTCCTTTTACTAGAAAAAATGTACCAGAAATGCTAAGTCATGGCCTGAACCAGTGATTGAGCACCTGGTGGGAAGGCAGGGCCAACCCGTGGGAGCACAGCTGCATGCAATGTACCTGAGTGATGAAAACAGGTGGAGCCAGGATCCACCCCTTTCCAGACCTCATTTAAGGGTTGGCAGTGGAGGCAAGCAGATCTTGCTGGAGGTCCCTGTGTACCTAAGGCCTTCTGAGGGTAAGCAATTTCTTTCTTTTATTTTGGCGCTTATGGCTGTTGTGTTTGAGCAGGTCCTTGCTTGCTGCAGCCTGGGACCTTGCTTCTCTGCTGTTGCTGCTGTACTTTTTCATTGTGTTACAGTATTGAACTCAGTTTTGCAATTTGCTGGAAGTGCCGTAGCTTCTTACTTATTTGTGTGACTCTATATAAATGCTTTTCTTTTTCTTCCCCTCCAAATAAGAAAACAGAAAAGCGACTTTTCTTTGGAAGGAAAAAAAAAAGAAATATATATATACATATGAAGAAAAGGATACAAAGCTAGGGAGAGTGAGAATAAAGTGTAAGAGAGTTACTGAAGATGTGAAATAAGGAAGAGCATGGAGAAAACTGTCCTAAACTTGTGATTGCACTTGAAATTCTGCTTCAATGGTTCTTTATGCATTATTTTTCACTTTTGAAAAGTGCTATGCTAAATAAATACACCCCACCAAAAATACAACACGGATCAACTATGGGGTACTGCTAGTGATCTCACAATGAAGTGAAGCATGGGTTATTTTTGCATATCCCATTTTATTCAATGCGTAATCAGTGTTAACTTTTCACCATATGTGGAGAACAAGGAGTGATCAGTATGAAGCAGGCTATCTGATAACTTTCTTTTATTTAAGAAAGGACAACAACGTAGTACTATTATTCTGTCATGTTTTTTCTTCAACTTTAGTCTGTGCTGTTTGTGGAAAAAAAAAAAGCCTAAATATTATTTCTTTTTTGCTGTTCTAGAGTTAGCAAGACCTGAAAGCCTGATTGCCTTTGAGGCTTATGAAGATGTATATTGGACATTCTTATGGTTTTTCTGCAGGTAAGAATGGTTACCATGCTTTTTTTTGGGTGGGAGGAGAAACCAGGGGGCTTCAACTGACCCTAAGGGATTTCCCTGGGTCTGTGCTTTGAGTGCATTCAATTGTGCTGTATGGAAAAGCTCAGATTTAGTGTTGCTTTTAAGCAATTAGGCCTTTTTACCTCTGAATTGCTAGAATGGTTTAACTGCAGTAAGATACTTCAAAAGCACACTGCAATTGAAGTTGAACCGTTTGAGCGAAAGATTAAAGTTTGTGGGGTTTTTTCCCCCAAGAACTCAATGTACTTGGTAAGTGTATGAGCCATGGTTGGTACAGATGATGCTATGATAAGAAGAGAAGCTTAGTGTACTTAAGGCCTTCAAGGTTCAGAAAGGGGGAGAGTGTTGAAGACAATTCCAGTTCTGTTAGAAAATCTTGGGAGACCGGCATTGAATGTTAAAGCAAAAGATATAATATGAGCCCAAAGCAACAGGAGTAAATGTCTTTTTTTTTTTTTAATTTTATTTTATTTCTCTATTGAATGTTGCAACAGGTTCACTGTTGGAATGTGTGTGCCTGTAGGTCTGACTGTCTGGTAACTGACAGAGAACTTGAGTGACACTGTTTCTGGCATCCAAAAAATTCTGGGACTCCAATAATTTAGGGCTTTGTTTTTGTAGTAGCAAAATATGTACATTATAAAACTTGTATGAGTTGAACATAATGCTTTGCTTGCATGCACTAGCAGCTTTGTGAATGTAGAAATATAGTTTTAGTTTGTTCATGATTAGCCTGGCTGTTTTCAAACTGTCTATTATATCTGTAAAGTGAGATTTTGAACTGGAAGGCTAGAGATTCTCTCTAGTTGATGCTACAGGGTGGTAGGTTGGTTACTGTTTTTCTTTTTTGTCTCTTTCCTTCTTTCTGCTATGACACTGTGAAAAAGGAACATTAAAATGGGATTGCATTCTATATATACTTTTCTGTAACCAATAGAAAGTGGGCGTTTCCATTTGCTCTGTATTCATCTTCCTACCCAGAAACTGTATTTCTGATTAAGTTTTAAATCATCCTGAAAGAGATAAAGTGTAACTTTCTTATGCATGCCTATGAAAACCTCAGTATGAATCCACCTGGTAAGTAGGGGGGAGGGTGATCAATAAAATCTGGTTCCTGTTGCTGCAGGTGGAAAGCAGACAGTGTTTGCTTTTGCTTGCTGTCCCTGAGCTAACGGCCTGCTGCTCAGCAGCCAGTGGCATATAAAACAAGCGTATTTGGTTTCCTGTGAACTTCTGGAAGATATGCTGAAATGAGGGATGTTTTTGATGAAAGGAAAATGGCCAAGGAACTTTCTTCTCTTGGTTCCACTTTATTCTTTCTGTCTCAGTTCCACTTCACCTAGCATGTTATATTAATCACTCAGACAGCACCATTTTCCTAACACCTACCAACCTGCGAGTTTCTCTTTCTGCCTGCTTTTTAGAGATTAGTTTCGTGTTATGATCTGCCAAAGTAACCTATCTAACACCTAGCTGCTGCAATTGCAGTAGCAGTTTCACATTGCAGATGAAATCCCATCAGTGCCGGAAATTGTTTCCTTTATGTGAGTGGCAAGGCAATTACCAAGCTGAGTGACGTGGGTAGAGGAGTGCATTTACACTAGAAGCTATTGCTATGGCAGAAACTTCTGGCAGGAAAGCAGTGACTGACTGACATCCTTTGGCTTATTATTATGGGTCTTGCATAAATGAAGTAGAAGGAATGACTGTTACCACACTTCTAATCAACGGAAGTGCTATGCCAGTAATTAGGTTTCCACTAACTCACATCTCCTTTCTAGCATTAATTGGGGAAAGATATGCAGATTGCTGGTTAATAATAGAACAGTTATAGTTCTATAATCACTTTTTCAATGTTCATCAATTTGTTTGATTGCTTGTGTGGCAAACATTTTAACCTGCATGTGTCTATTTAGCCATCAGATGCTTTTATAAATCTTTGTTTATTGAGTTAGTGACATGTTAAAGTCCTGAAACTTGCTGAGCTTGATAGCAGCAAATATAGAACTTTACAGTATACACAGAATGGGTCCTTTCAAAGAAAGCTCCAGATTGTCCAAGCCCCATATGGATGTCAGGGATGGGAACAGTGTGAGCTGTGTGCTGAACCTATTTTAAACTCCCACTCGTGATTTCCAAATACAGCACTCTGTCAGAGAGCAGCGCAGAGAATTTTTGGAACTACAGTGCTCACGTAAATAAAAGCTGCAGGAATCTGGTTTGGCAAGAACATTAATCACAGAGTTGTAGGGGTTGGACGGGACCTCTAGAGATCATCTAGTCCAATCCCCCTATCAAAGCAGGCTCCCTAGGCCAGGTTGCACAGGTCTGTAATTGTTATATTACCTGCTTATAAAACTAAAATTGGAGCCTTATGAACTGATGTAATCAGTTGTAGATCATATGTATAATATTTCCTGCACAAAGTAGCCAAAATCCAGAGGTTCTTCTGTTTTAAAAAATAAATAAATGTGGGGCTGTAGGGCTTTGTGAGGGGAGTAAATATTCATTTACTGCATAGTGACAGATGCATTCTGTCATTCAGTGTCCCTTGCAGGCTGTCTTGTGGACATAATGCCCACAAAAACCAAACCTGAATGTATTTTCCCCAACCTTTCAGTCAGAGTTGCTTACTTGTAATCAGCTCTGCATTAATACAGCTTTCAGTTTGTTCTGCTCGTACTCATTTGCAGTTGTCTGAAAGATGCCATCTGGCCATACATTAACAGACCAAACATCTATATCCACTATGTCTTTTAGTCAGTATATCAACCTGCTGTTGATGCTATGTAGTTGCAAACCTGTCCTCAGAATTTTTGTAAAATGAGAGAGAAGTTATTCCAGCAGAGAGAGACAGACAATCCTTTAGCAAAATAAGCTGTGTTATTAGGCTTAGCTAAGCTACTTTTTGCACTTCTTGGGGGAAGAAAATATACGTGGGAACAATCATAGCACAGGAGTACAAACAAAGAACACAACAGAAATCCACATGTATGTTTGATTTACGCTGAAGTGAAGTACTGCTTCATTTTTCATGACAGCTGGTTTCAGGTTTATGTGTGAGGCCTCTAGATCTGAGTTCATTAGGTGGCCATCATGTACAGAAGTTAACTGGTTTGAAACGTTGTGCCTTTGTGATACAGTAAGATTTCTGAACGCAGCCCTCCTGCCTCTGTATCCAGTAGGTAACAAAATAACTTGTTTGATTCTATTATGTTCATACCAGATAGCTCCATAAACTTAGGGATTGTATTTTAATCAATTCCTTGCAATGCCCTTTTCTGGGAGGGCTAAGAGGGAAATCGGGTAGCTGTAGGCAGAAAAATAGACCGGAGTTTGGTTTCAGATTTTATTTAATCTTTTCTTGAATAAAGGAAAGTGAGAGGAACTTCCAAGCTGTCTTCAAAAAGTCTTCCAGCTATGGGTTGCTGCTTATTCTATTTGAAATAGTTGCTTACTTTCAAAAAACAAACAAAAAAAAAAACCTATATTTTTCAGAATACATGCTTTACATGAAGATTTACATGTTTATCTCTCTCTGCGGTTTTATCTGTCACATTAATATACTCCTGTAGTGTTTCAGTAGTGGAAGTACAAAAGAGAGAGTCTCTGAATAAGTTGGTGGGGGAATGTGCATCTTGAACTTCAGAAAGGGAAGTGTCATTCAGGGATCTTCCCTGTCTTTAACACTGGCATTCTTAAAGTCTTCCCAAAACTTTTTTGTATTTTTTCTGCTGTAATACAAATTTCTTCCTTCTCTGACTCACCATTTTGATCTCATTCTTTTGACAGCTCTTCTTTATTTGAAGAGTATTGCCATCTTCTTCCACCTTTTCTTTTTTCTTCACGTTCATCAAATCCAGTTCTGTAGCTTGTTTTTTTTCTAGGTCTCTGATTATTTTGCTTACTCTCCTTTGCACTATGTCCAGTTGAGCTATGTTCCTCTGCAAGTAGGCAAGCCTAGGATTGTAACACTTGAATCTAAAGCTGTCAAGACACCTTAAAAGATTGGCTGCAGATATGTGTAAGTGCAGTATATATATTTATAGAGAGACTTAAGTTACTGTTTAGGTGAAATTCACATGTTTGTCTTAGCAGCTTTTTATAGGCCGCTAAGTCCATGGCTGTGCACATATCACGTAGATTCAGATGATGCTGAATGCTATTTCCAGAGCTTGTTTTACAGGCATTGTTGTTCCTGTAAGATCATGGTGTCTGACATTTTTGTGATCTCTTAAGTAATATCCTCAAGGGTGGGAAAATACTGTTATCTTCGCAGAAGTGGAGTTTCAGGTTCTCATGTATCTTAAAGATATCAGAATTAGTTCCCAGTGTTGTCAGGGAGAGAGACCACTACCTTAAGAGGATGGTTCAGCCTGATGCTAGGGTGTATAAAAGGAGCCTTGGATTACAGTCCTAGCTGAAGTATGCCTTGTCGTTTTAAAGAAAAACAAAGAGAAATGGCTGCAGGTTCTCAATGCATCAATTGTATGGAAAATTTGCAGTCCATGTTGCTGGACTGTCTTTATTGTACTAAGTCAAAGTGAACCATGATTTAAGCAATAATATTTTAATGTAGTGATGATCCATAAAATGACTGTAAGAAATGATGGGAATCTCATTTAACCAGGAAATGAGTTGTGTGGCAGATCTTCTGCTGAGTTTTCTGCAACTGGTTAATCCTGGTGGAGACTTCTATTGTAGGAGGGGATAAGCTGTTAACACTGAGAATTTTCCTTATGATGAAAGATACTATACTGAAAGCATCAGGGAACTTAACACTCATATTCATAACATGCAGAACTATATAACTACTAAAAAGCAACAAAAACAACAGCAGTAAAAAAAACCCTACCACCTTTGTCTGATAACATCTGCCCATTAATTCTTGAGCCAGCAGCTTGAGCATCTTCTCTCTGTTTATTCTCCATCCTTGCATTTAGCAGATAACATACAGTTCATTTGTCATGGAGCCAAACCAGCCTACCATATGTTTACAAAGTCTTTTCCCACTCATGTCTGGTACAAGAACAAGCTGTGTGCGCCATGTTCTGGTTGAGGTCGGAAACATCCCTAGGAAATGCGTGTGCTAAGACAGAACTGACTGATTAAAATTTGAGGGCTGGCTACAAAATGGTGGCCTGTGTATTTCTGGCACCTCCCGATTATGCCTTAACACCTTCAGATTCCCTCCAGATGCAATGTGCTCTATAAATATTAACTATATGCACAAATCCTCAAAAACTAATAAAAAATACTTATCTTTCCCTTTTGTTTCCAGGCTCTTCTCTTTGTTTCTGATTAATTGGATTACTTTTCTCTTTTCTGTTTGACATATTTTATTGTGTGACTACCTAGCAGTTCAAAGGAAAAACATGATTATTTAAAATTTTAAGACATTCCATCCAGAGAGTTGTTTTCCTTCTTTACCTGTTATGTTGAACTGCTGACACAGGTGTTGCTAATTGCCAGCAGGACATACTTATTTTATTAGATAGTGACACTCCTTAGATATCCCATCATTTATGGATGCTGTATATTCAAACTGTTCCTGAAATTGTCATTCTTGTTGGATTGTCATCCTGACTGACTGCGGAGCATCCTGGAAGTGACATTTTTTTGCTTTTGTTCATCTTGGAGGTTTAGTGGCATGTAGGATTTGTGTAGGGTTCTGTAGCTTAAGTATGAACAGATTCACTGGAAGTGTTCTAGGCAAGAGTCCATTGGTAAGGTAGTATATTATAGGATGGATACAGTGCTTGCTTATTCCAGTGGAGTATCTGTTGAATGCTTTGTATCAGTTAAACTGTTTGTGTCTTCTGATTACTGGACAAAAAAGCTGGAATCTCTAGCCATTTCCCTGGAGTATAACTTCACTTTCCATAGGTAATGAGGAGGCTGTACTTCCTCAGGCTGTATTTCAGCAGAAACCTGCTTTCCAGCTTCAAAATAGCTACAAAAGCCACAGATGGGGAGAAGTGATGTATTCTTAATGGGGAAATAAATTCCTCTTTACTATCAAGGCAAACTTCTGTCCTGTGAGTGTTCTCTGCATCTCCCTGACAGGAAAGTCTTAAAGATAAGTGATTTTCCTGATACTAAGGAAAAATGCAATGTTAAGGAGCATTAGTGTGTGTATTGCTGTTGTTACTCAAGTATATAGTTTGGGATGGAAGGTGCTCAAAAGAGATGATTCCTTGTACACAGCTTGGAGTAATCAGTTTTAGTTACTGATGGACCAAGAGAATTTTATTGGAATGATTGTGCTTATTTGTTTTGTATGAAATGAACTTAATCCCTTTTGTGAAAGAACGTTCCCCAGGCTACTCAGTGTCTCCAGGACCTCCAAGGGTGGCATCTTTCTTTTTGAGGTCACATAAGTTGATCAAGGAAACTTGCTGTAGTGGCTTGTTTTTGTGGAAGCATTCATTCCTGTTATCACAAAATGTACTCTAACAGGTTGTTTTTTAGTCTTTTTTTTTTTTTCCTTACGTCCCTAAATAACTCTGTCATTCATGGTGTGGCTTTGTAAATCTGGTAGAAGTTGAAGGTTTAATATTCTGCACTGAGAGTGGGCAAAGATCTTATTCAGCAGAAGTTTAGTTAATATGTCATTCTGTGGTAGAATAACTACTAGCTGGAAATCAGCCTTTTTTATTAATATAAAAGAAGAAACTTTTTATAAGAGATATTTAAGTGCTATGATAGATTCATCCCTTTCTTCCTCCATCCTCCCCCTCAAAAAAAAGGGAAAAAGAGGGGAAATGTTTATAGCCCTTAGTTTCTGGATAATTAACGGGTGTGTGTGGAGCATGTCTAGCCTAAAATCTAATGAGATCTGTTGACATCACTAGATAATCACAATCATTAATTCCTGTTTAAATGTACACCAAAAAAGGGGTATGACCTTTTGTGTGCTATTTCAGTTGTGTTTGCCAAGACTCTTGACCTTCAGATGGACTCTAGTTGTGCCCTCAGCTTCATGAGTGATGTATCTGCCTTTCATGGCTGTTGCACCTTGGTGTAAAATAATGGTACCCTCAAGGCATCTGAAACTCTCAGTACGGAGGCAAAAAAGGGAAGGACAAAAATAGATACCTTTTAAGTCAAATTAAATACTAAATGAATAAACTTGTGCACTTTCAGTGTTTCTATGTTTTCTTATGTCTAAAATATCTAGAATACTTTGGACATTTAAAAACAGAGCTGACCTGGATTATTTTTCAGGTTAACAGATTTATAAGTCTGATTACAACTGTTTCACTGTCTTTTCCTTTCCACTTGATTTATTCCTGGTTTCCTGGTTATATTTCTAGCTTGTACTTAATCTCACATTCATATCCCTATGTGAATGAACTGATTAAACTGTGGCATACAGAAGGAATATTTGTTTGAGGCTTAACTTTCCTTTCGTGCCTGCTTGTCTGAACAAATATAACCTGATGTTCTATCCTGCTAAAGAATGTAGTAAAAAACAACCTGAGAATGGAAAATGAATTCAACTTTTTAAGTGATTTTTCTGAAGTTATGCTTTTACTCACATGCATGCAGTGTGTTTGAGTAGTAAAGTCCAGGATTTGCAGATTAACTGTCCCCCATTGCTTACATGGGCAAAACCGGTCCTCAGCTGTTTGACATTATGAAAGAGATGAAGACTGACTTGTTTCCCTCTAGAATGAATCCAGTGCCAGTCACCAGTTCTGAGAACTCATTGCTTCTGATAGCCTTAGTGGTGGAACAATGGCTTTATGTGGGTGCACATCAACTCTAAATCCTGTGTATTGAAATGGCGCATCTGCAGACTGTGGCATAAAGTGGGGCAGATTTTGCTCTTTAGTAACTCCAATACTAGATACAGTCTGTAAACCCTGCTTTTTCTACAGTGTGAACTATAAAGTAATGAAAAATCACACTGAATGGAGCTGTAGTATATGAAAGGTCTTATATGAAGGAAATGAAGTGCAAAATGTTACATAGCACATTGTTTGTCAGTGAAAGATATCTAAAAGGTGCAGAAATACTATTTTTCTCCTTTGCTTCATTTCTACTAGGGTTTGTAGAATCTGAATAAGCTCTTTCATAAACTTGTTACCTTTGCCTGGAAGTAACACTGGAGGTTGTACAGCTAATAGGTAAAAGGAGATGGCTAGGTTGTCAACAGTCGGGTGGGGAAGGAAGTACCTCTGAACATCTGCTCTTTGGAACAGAGATCCTTGATGAAGCATTGTCAACTTAATCTCTTTTTGTTTCTTTTCTGCAGGCCTTTATACATTTTCATGTTGGTGACTTTTTTCTCTCGAGTCCTTGGGCTGCTAAGTGTTCTGTCTCAGGAATCCCATGTTTGCCTATGATTTTACCTTTCTTGTCTTGGGTGACTGTCTCCATTTGTTTTTCACAGCTCATTTTCACAACTTAGTAATCTTCTTAGAAGTTTTGATCAAGGTTATACAACTCTGTTCTATCAGCTGGCCTTGGATCATAGACAGCTGAACCCTTGGGGTTATCACCAGCAAAAATGAATACAAGAAGTTAATTCATCTGTTTTGGTTCTACTAAAAAAAACAACTGGCTTGGGATGAACCTGTGAAGGGCTGTTTTCTTTCCTAATCATGTAGCGCCAAGGTTCTAGTCTGAATAAATCTAAATAATTTCAGGAGAGATGCTTTTAATTTTAATTATTTCTGGAAATTTCTGGTGGAAGGATGTTGATAGGATCACACAGAAGGTGACAATCATTGAGTTATTGTTCTTTTCACTGGCAACTGTATATCTTTAAAGAAATGAACTGGGAAATGCTGTCTACCTCACTCTGAAGCCATTTGGAAAGTCTGAGTTGAGATATAGGGGGGCCTACAGCAATATTTAGACATGACCACATCCTCAGATTAATTTACAGAATGTAGCTAATCAGAATGACAACTTTTTTACTTGCTTTTTTTTCCCCCGTAGCTTCTTTCTGCAGTATTCTATGGCTAATAAAACTGTCAATTTTCTTTTACTTCAATAAAAGGTCACCTCACAACAACAGCCTTGTGCCTTCTAACAGCTAGTGCCTTTATTAATATTAAAAATGTACACAGTGATATTTTCAAAAGGTCAGACTTTTAAAAGACATAAAATGTCATCCTTAATTCTTCTTTTTCCTAGCCTTTTTCTCCACTTTCTCTTCCTCATCCACCATTTAAATGTTCTGTTTTAGATACAGTATTTAGCATGGCTTGTGTTAAATCAGATAAACATCAAGTGCTTCTGTATTGCACAGAGAAGAGATAAGTTTGTCACTGATCCACGGTCCAACAAGTTATGAAAATAGTTTTCAATTCTGATTCTACTGTGGATTCCCTTGAGTTAACTGAGTCATATGTTCCATCAGTTCTTGATTCAGGAGCATGTTTAAACCAGTGTCTAACTTTGAGAAGGAAGGGTGAAAAGGCTATTGAAGCTTCAACTGTGAAGATAAGCTTAAAGTTTGTCTTCTCTAAGGTCTTCCGTCTACACTTGGGTGTAGATGGAAGATGCCCTATCTACATAGGTTGCTGCAAAAGTAATCCCTTGTATTTACTTTCATTGAAATTACAACAGATACAAAGAGTGCAATAACACTCCCTAATTTTATTAAAGATCTGCTATCTCAAAACCTTTCATCTTCTAGACTGTAACTGGTCATTATATCCACATTAAAGAACTGGTTGAAACGTTCAGGGTTTCTTTTTTGCCATTATGTTAGCTCCTCAGCTCTTGTCCACAATGTCAAGATTCTTTAAGAGCTGTAGCTTGGTCCCTGGCCAGCTAGCTCACATCCATTTTTAGAACTCCCTTGCTTGTTCTGTTAATACTCATATGGATCAGACAGTGCATTAAAAAAAAAAGATGGACTGCTAACATAAGGTCTATAATATAAATTCAGTCAGTCAGTTTGGCAGTCATAAAGTGGGAGGCCTGAATCAATAGGTTCTTCAGATGAGAGAGATTCAAGCCCACATTTTTCAGTACAGAAGGGATTGTCTCACTTTAACCAGGTGATCTGGAGTCACCTTTAGGTGTGGAGGTGGAAGGAACTGGAGTAAACGCAGTACTGGTCTCTAAAAACTTAATGGTGAAGAAAGGGTCTGTGGGGCCTGGTGCAAAACACTTGTCTATTTCAGGTTAAACATAAGCACATCAGGTTCAGGGAGGATAGTTTCTGTAAAACTTAAACATTTTGTCATTTTTTGTTAGATGACTTAAGCAGATGCATGCAACTTCTTCCCTGAATTCATTGACTTATCAGTTTATTTTTAGTCATTGAAGTTTCGCTTTGCACTGCGTTACTAGATACCTAGCTTGAGTTTTGACTTTTCTTCTTGAAATTGGGTGCTCTTCACGAATCTGAACCAAAACTCTCACGTTGATGGTTCCTGCCATTATGATTCACATAAGTTTAGGAGTGGTGAAGTATACTTTGGAATCAGTACTGAGGATTAGCGATCGTGATGCAGGGTAACAGATTCGCTGATGGAAAAACAGTGGAATTCTGAAAACTTTTTGAGCTGGTATTTTCAACAATGTTAACAAGATAATTTGTAGGAAGAAATACATCGTTGAAATGGATTTTGTTCTGTCAGTGCTCAGCACCCAGCATAAGTGAAAACAGTTCTCCCTTGTATTTCTTATTGATGCTATAAATAACAGTGTAAGAATTCCAGTCTCTAAAATCTTCAGTGAAAGAAGGGAAGAACTGATGAATAGTGAGTAATGAGCACGGCTAGAATAGAGCTGTTTGAAATCAGGAACACAGTGATGTTTGATTGTGCTGTTGCTGATTGTAATCTACTATTTGTGAGCCATCCAATTTTGTCTTCTGTGAATTTTATTGCTCTACTGATTTATCGCTAACCACTCTGCTAGTATTACAGTTGATAACATATCTGTAGTAATGCTAGTATAATATGTATAATGAAAATGTAAATATCTGAGGGAATGTAGCTGGCATGTTTCTACCAGCAGGAGTTTCTATACAACCCGATGAAAGGTGCCAGTGATAGAACAAAGCAAACTAACTGTCAGGGTATTGTGACTCAGAACTAAGTGACTAATCTGGTGACAACAATGCTTTTAGTGAGCATAATTGTTACTCTGCTGGCCTGTTAATTATAGGCAAGGAAGAAAAATTAAAAACATCATGGAAAAAGTTGAAATGGTTCTTGCTGAACTTTTGCTCTCATACTAATGCTTGGTATTTCTTTTCTCTGAGCTGGCTTTTCACCCTTTTCTTCAACAAGGCAGAAAATTTAATTGTAACATTTTCCTATTTAAAAGTAATATTTAGTATTTCAAATTTTAACTTGGCTTATCGCTTTAAGAATTTTTTCCTTGGGTTAGGAGATCAAGGTCTCTTCTCCTTTTGTGTTTATATTGAAGCATTAATTGCATTTTTGAATGAATCAGATGATCTCTACAAAATTCTACCCACCTGCTTTAAAAACCCAAAACAGTTTGTCAGGTAAGCTTATCTTACCAATACTGCCAAACTGTTTCAAAAACCTATAGTTAATGGTTTATTTACCTGTTCTTAGTCTGCATATTATGGTAACAGTTCACAACCTGACTCTGAGTTATGAAATGACTCTACTTTGTAATAATACTTTGCTAAATATCCTTCACACCAAAGTAGATGGCCTTGGAGCTTGCATCAGTTGTCTCTTTTCTGAGCTGTATCACTTGACAGTGAACATTATTTTATGTCACTTGTATTAGTCTTTTAACCTCTCAGTTACCTAATCTAATGACAGCTCTGGTTTACATTATCTCAGTGCATGTGCATAGGTGACAGTATCTCCTGTAATTTATTTATTTATTTATTTTTAGTTTTCAGGAGGTCTTTAATTTGTAAGATATGGGACAGAAAACTAAAATAATGAAGGGCATGAGAAAACTGGCAACTGCTTCCTCTTCAGTTCGTTTGAAGAGAAATGTCAATATAGGCATGATTTTTCTACAGGTTTTTTTCTTCCTTTATGGTTCTTAAGATACACATAGATGACTGCAACAGAAATGTACCACCTTTAATTAAATTGAGTGATATGCTGTCTCAGATATGGGGTTTTTTGTGTGTAGGCAAAGTTTAGTGAAAGCTGAAGACATCTGTCTGATCAAAACATCTGAAACCCTCTGCCTTGAGACAGATGTAGTTGTCCCCTTTCTGTAGAGCTTTATAATTGTATTTACTAGCCTGCCTGTAAAGCAAATTTATCTTGCAACTACAGTCATTGCTGTGTAATCAAAATTAACATAAGCAAACATAATTAATGAAGCGCTCCAACAAAGGATTATTTTTTTCCTNCCCGATGAAAGGTGCCAGTGATAGAACAAAGCAAACTAACTGTCAGGGTATTGTGACTCAGAACTAAGTGACTAATCTGGTGACAACAATGCTTTTAGTGAGCATAATTGTTACTCTGCTGGCCTGTTAATTATAGGCAAGGAAGAAAAATTAAAAACATCATGGAAAAAGTTGAAATGGTTCTTGCTGAACTTTTGCTCTCATACTAATGCTTGGTATTTCTTTTCTCTGAGCTGGCTTTTCACCCTTTTCTTCAACAAGGCAGAAAATTTAATTGTAACATTTTCCTATTTAAAAGTAATATTTAGTATTTCAAATTTTAACTTGGCTTATCGCTTTAAGAACTTTTTCCTTGGGTTAGGAGATCAAGGTCTCTTCTCCTTTTGTGTTTATATTGAAGCGTTAATTGCATTTTTGAATGAATCAGATGATCTCTACAAAATTCTACCCACCTGCTTTAAAAACCCAAAACAGTTTGTCAGGTAAGCTTATCTTACCAATACTGCCAAACTGTTTCAAAAACCTATAGTTAATGGTTTATTTACCTGTTCTTAGTCTGCATATTATGGTAACAGTTCACAACCTGACTCTGAGTTATGAAATGACTCTACTTTGTAATAATACTTTGCTAAATATCCTTCACACCAAAGTAGATGGCCTTGAAGCTTGCATCAGTTGTCTCTTTTCTGAGCTGTATCACTTGACAGTGAACATTATTTTATGTCACTTGTATTAGTCTTTTAACCTCTCAGTTACCTAATCATAAGTTAATGACAGCTCTGGTTTACATTATCTCAGTGCATGTGCATAGGTGACAGTATCTCCTGTAATTTATTTATTTATTTATTTTTAGTTTTCAGGAGGTCTTTAATTTGTAAGATATGGGACAGAAAACTAAAATAATGAAGGGCATGAGAAAACTGGCAACTGCTTCCTCTTCAGTTCGTTTGAAGAGAAATGTCAATATAGGCATGATTTTTCTACAGGTTTTTTTCTTCCTTTATGGTTCTTAAGATACACATAGATGACTGCAACAGAAATGTACCACCTTTAATTAAATTGAGTGATATGCTGTCTCAGATATGGGGTTTTTTGTGTGTAGGCAAAGTTTAGTGAAAGCTGAAGACATCTGTCTGATCAAAACATCTGAAACCCTCTGCCTTGAGACAGATGTAGTTGTCCCCTTTCTGTAGAGCTTTATAATTGTATTTACTAGCCTGCCTGTAAAGCAAATTTATCTTGCAACTACAGTCATTGCTGTGTAATCAAAATTAACATAAACAAACATAATTAATGAAGCGCTCCAACAAAGGATTATTTTTTTCCTCTTTTTTCTCAAGTTACTAATTTTTTTATTAAAGTTAAATGGAACTTTTGTCAGCAGATGCCATTTTCTTATGCATGTCATAAAGAGGAAAGAATCTAAGGTAAGCAAATCGGAATCAATAGAACTGAAAGGCTGCTGACAGCATATATGCTACTATTTATGAAAGTTAAGTCAAAATTTACTTTGGCCAATCAGTCTCTTTTGGTGTCTCTCTTCTTCGTAGATCAGTGCTAGGAGAAAGTCAGTCCATTTTCCTCTGTTGTTTTGTTGAACTCAGCCAAAACAGTTAATCAGAGAAGGGCAGTTGCTGGGCAGAAAGAGCCAATTTAGCAGGGGAAGAAATGAATCCGGGCAATGCTTCTGCAGGGCTTGTTCCCTCCCTAATTTAGGCAGAAATGGAGTTCCAGAAGTCTGTGTTACTGCTTAACTCTAAGAATATGATAGAATTGACCCCAGAACCAGTGTAGAATTTCTCTGGAGAAAAATTGTCTCCCTGCTTGGGGGATTCCTTCTATGCTTTAGGGGATATCTGAGGAAGGAGCTTGCCCCTCTGGTGAAGTGCAATAACCCAGGCTCTAGTAGCTTACAATAGGAAGAGCAGAGTGAAAGGAGTTTGAAGATTGATCGTACACACAGCATATCCTTGTGCTTTGTTTTCCTTGTCAGTTGGCTTGAAAACAGATCTAAATCTAAAATATCCTAAGTTGATATATCAAGTTTGGGAGTTTTTGTTTTTTACTTTTGGCACTTTTTACATTTTCTTATATTTTATAAGTGTTAATCCAGCAACTGGGAGTTGGCATTTCAGTAGTTGTGAGGGAAGGAGCCTCTGCAGAGGCAGAGTTTTGTCTGTGTAGATAATCCAAACTAAAGAACCATGTGTACCATTAGAGAGAGGAATAATGGACACCTATATTATGGGTAAACAAATATATATCCTTTTCCTTCTTAGGCTTGTGTAAATGCTCAATAATGGCAACATGAACTACATAAAGAGATCAGGCAAAAGGAAGTTTGTTTACCCTACTTAGGACAGTATACCTCAAGATGCTTGATGGAAGTCAAATAATCTCAGTTTAATTATGAGTTCTACCACACACTTAAAAGTGTTACTATCTTTACTGACTTCCTTTCCTACTTTGCCTACCTGGCTTTTATTAAAAAGCCTCCTGTGGAAATAACTGTTAATTTTAGTTTACAAACAGTGTTGACAGCAAAAGGGGAAAAAAAAGTTCTGTCTTAAAACATGCAACACTTTGCATTTTGAAGAGAACCAAGGAGTTAACAGAAAGATTGCTATGTGAGGATGACCAAAACCATGTGTTTTCTCAGAAAAGCTACTGCAGCTTAAGTAAGTTCCCAGCTACTACAAGTCAAAGCGCTTGAAAGCATATGATTATTTTTTTTAGCAGTTTTACTCTTCTAGTGTAGAAATTGTGAGGTGCTTCAGATTCCCCAGACATTGGCACTTTCTAGCTAAAAAAACCACTGGTTTGAATGCTGAAGTGGCCCAGTATGGGAGAGAACATCATCTTGTGTGTGTTAGTAGACTCACAAATCAATGATGTTAGTGTGGTGAGGGGTCTTTGGCGAGTGAGATTGAGCTTGGTGGCTATTTTTCTTTTTGTCAGCTAAGTTTAGGTAAGACCCAAATGCGTTGTTCAGTAAATAGTGGATGATCAGCTTGTGCTAGAAGCTAGCAATGTTGAAGAGTTGTTTGAGTATCTGTATACCTCTGGCAGGGCACTTCAAGGCTGACCTATGGAAACTTTTTCTTCTACCCTGACCTTTTCCCAACAGATAATATTGGCATATATAAATAACAAACTGTGCATGTTGCTTGAATTTTCTTGAACAGACTGAGAGCAACAAGTCTAGTGAGTACTAAGTAGAATTTTGATTTGAATCTGAAACCCCTAGAGAGCGAAGCTTCAAACCCACTGAAATGCCAGCCTCCTCAAGAAGGTTAATTTGGTGGAGGAAAATAAATATAAAAAAATCAAGAGCCTGCTGTTACTGCTTGAACACTGAACTGAGACAGGCCTTGTCATCTGCAGTCGGCCAGGTTTCTTTCACGTTTAGATTTTGCTGCTTGAAAATGCTGAATTAGTCCATCTGTTCTCATTTAATTTTTTTCACTGCTGGGACTTCAGTTGGTCTTCTTGAATCTCAGTCAGGCACATTTCCAAAGCATCTACAATGAAAATATTCCTCTCTTTCTCATGATATAGCAGAAGTGATGCCTGCTAACACAGCCTCTCAGGATCCTTGCTACTACAGGGAACATCTGTCTGCAGAACATGTGCATGCTTCAGCTGTGCCTCGCCATGTCTTGTGTTAGATGAGTATTTTCCTAAGGATTTAATAATAAAATCCATGCCGGATAATGTCGCTACACCAAATTGTTTTAGCTACAGTGATAATGTTCATACTTTGAGTAATCCTTCATGTGAATAAAGAGAAGCACAGATCATCAGCTGAAGTTTTCATACCCTTTAAATTAGAAGATATTTTAAATAGCTTACAAAGGATTGGGCGAATCATAAAAAATAACAAGCATTTTACAAGCATGTTTTGCAAGTTCTTTTTATTTGATACTTGCTAGATTCTAGATAATTCTAGCAATTCTTGCTAGATAATTCACTGAATATTTATTTAAAATTAATTTACTGTCAGTTGAGAAATTACTTTTTGTATAGTGTGACTAAGATGACCAGTGGTTGTAACCATGATCTGAGGTTGTCTCAGTGCTTCAAGCAGCTGTAGTTGCTAATTTTCCTGCAAAGTATGATTTATTTGAGGGGTGTGAAAATAGTGTGGTGTTCACATCATCTAATTATAGCAACCCTAAAGTCAGGAGCTTGTTTAAACTATTTTCAACAGAGATGTAAACACTTCCTGAGAATGATGCGTTCCACCCTAGTGTAGATGAATTCTCCTCTGACAGTGCTCACCTCTCTCCCACTAGTACAAAGGGTCGTTAGGTGATACAGTTGGGCATGACCATTAGCATAATTAAATACAGTGAAGATGGATCAATTTTTTTTCCTGATACTCATAATAGTCTTTAAAAGACAAGCTAAAACTCAGCTGCTTTACCTTACTGATCTCGTGGTTGTTGTAGGAAATTAAAGATGTATTCGAATTTTTTTTATACAGCATTCCTTATTTCTCTAATAACTAATTCCAAACCTTGGAATAGGAATATAAGGCAAGTAACCAAAGGAAGCACAGAAAACTATTTCACCAAAAGGACCTATTAGTGTCAAGATGCAAAATGATTATTAGTAGTGTTTAAAATTAGTGTAAGAACTAGCTCAGTTCCTGCAAGCAATGGCTGTTTCAAAACAGAGGTTAGGGAATTGCTGCTTCTGAGACAGAAGCCTGTCTGATGTTGAACTCTTCTAGCTGTCACTTGAGACTTTCAGCTGTAAATGTGATTCTGTCTCCCTGTAGTAAAGACCAAGAAAATTTGGCAATATCCAGTTTCTTGGAATAGCATATACTGCCTCGAGTTAAGGTGTAGCACAAACAGATTTTTAAGCACTACAATATTAAGCTATGTTTAAAATAACAATAATAAAAAGGGTGGAGAGATCTGAATAGCCTGAAGTGATGCTTGATTCTGAGTACATATTGCTCTCTCTTGCTTTGAAGCCTCTACTCCACTAAAGACACACAGGATAAAGCAGAACTCTTGCTGCAGATGCATCACAGTGATGCACAGTTTGCACCTCAGTGCCCAGAATGAGGTAAATAGCTCATCTGTAAGAGGCAGACCTGTGTGCTCAAAGCTTTATATATGTACAGGCAGACACACCCATTAGCACACGCTTAGCTTCAGAACTTGACCTTGTGCACATATGCTTTGAAAAGCAGCAGATAGCAGCTAATTCCTTTAGCCTTATGGACTGTTAAAATCTTAATTTCTTAATCCTTTATTCTGTCTTCCCTCTGCTCTCCACTGCTTAAGAAATTCAATCTGCTGCTTCTTCTGGACAGAAAGTGGATACTTAACAGAGATCACAGAGGAGCAGTCAGGGAATTGCCTGGTGACTTCTTATTTTCCAACATCCCCAATTTCTGTCATTTCTATGGACTTTCTTATTCAGTGGGTGGGAACATGAACCTCCTGCTTTGCTAGCTCCTTCTCTCCTTGTGAGTAGCATTCATTCTACAGGTTTTGTATTCGGCACTCTGAAACCTTGCAGTTTGAAACTCATTATCGTTTCTACTAGATACCTCTTAGCTGTGATTAACTATAATACTGTTGTTTGTGTGCATGGAAATAAATTGCTCTGAAGATTGTTGCAAAAGGTAAAAGGTTGCAGTAGACCCCTGGATTCCCTTCCTCTCCCAAGCTGCATGCTGGACAGCTAGAGGTGTGTAGCCCCAGTGACAGTTCTGGCTACTTTTCCTCTGAGCTAGTTTCTGGCTGTAGCCTGGAGCTGGCAAAACTTCCAAGGCTTTGGGGACCTGAGATGAATTCTCAGAACTGAACTTAGTTTTGAGGTGCAGCTAGGTCTTGGATTAATAACTACTCATTCCCTTATATTTTCAACTGTGTCATACAGTGCTTTTTATTTCTGTCCCCTACCAGATGCAGTGCACTTAATCTGATCTACCCTGTTTGCAAGCAGGGGATGCTAGTGTTTTAGTGGTAGTTAAGACCTCTAACTCTTTGCTGCTTGCCTTGCTGGGATGACTCAGTTGCTTGTGTAGCAAATGCCAAACTGCTTGCATCATCATCTGGTGCATTCAGAGAGAGAAAAGCAGCACTTTTTGCCTGACAACGAAGTTGTGAGCTGCAGCAGCTGAGTTTAGGAGCAGAAAGGATCTTAAGAGAAGGGAGGGAGGTAGGAATGAGTCCCAAGCTGTCTTCACTTGTGAATCACACCGTTGAGGTGTCGAGGCCAAGTGTTGCTGCAGCTCTGCCTTCTTTTCTTTGGGCTGCTTCCAACCTGTTTTCAGAGCTGGTTTCCGTTCACCTGATCCCCTTGCTCTCTGAGTATTTTGCCATATGCTACCTTAAGGATCCCTGTGTAAGCTGTGTATAACTGCTGTCCATCACCTGTATGCTTTACATCTAGTTTTCAAGGAACAAGCAGACAGTTTCAGAAAACTAGAACTGACATTTGACCAGAGGTCCTTCCTCTCCACACTTCAGATTGTGCAGACATTGAGAACTATGAGGTGTGAATACCTTGGCACATAATAATTTTGTTATCAGATATCCTTGCATAGCAGAGTCACAAAGCACATCTTTTGATAACAGAGCGAACGAAATAAACTTAGGTTCTGAGTTTGCTTAAATAACTGCACTGTGCCCTGATCCGTGCTAATTTTCACCAATTGACCATCTAATTGCTTTCTAATTTTGAGTACTATACCAGTTCACGTGACTTCCTACCTATCCTACTTTGCTATTGGTCATTAGATCAACCCCGTGATAAAGCAACTGCCCTTCTGCTGCTTTTATTTTTTCATGCTCAGGCAGTCAGTCTTAGCCTTGCAGGAAGAGTTGTCCATGCTTTCAGAGCCGTTCCTTCAGAAGGTTCTGCAGTGTGCACTCTCCTGTAGGTCCTGACTGCCTTTAGGCACTGAAGCGGGACCCTCCAGAAATGGCAGCTGTAATAGGAAATGATGCATTACACCTACTGATTTGAGGATTATTATGCAGTGAATTAACTATTTAAATTCTACTATGTGATTGGAGGCTACCATGGATTTCAAACAGCTGCTTCCAATATCTGAAAAATTTAGACGTTAATAATGTTTACTGCAAATTTAGCATTGGCTATCTGGAAGGAAAAATAACAGAAAATCAACAGCATTGTTGCTCAGAGTACATCCTCTGCACTTAAGTGAATTAACAGCAGTTAGGGATTTTTGTTTATCTTCAGCGATCTGAATTTCCAAATTTCATGTGGATGCTATAAACTGTACATGAAGTTGAGGCTAACCTCAAATCTCTGAAACACACGAAGCAGAGAATTTTAGACAGAAAACATTAGAATAAGCTATGACACAGAAGCAGAAAAAAAAAAAGGTTTGTCTTAAAATCAGGGAAGTGCTCAGTAACTCTGTATCGCTTCCTCCTTCCTTCTGTTGTCATGAACAAAAATGAACTATTTGATTTTTTTTCTGCATCTTTTTCCCTGGTAAATCTTTCATCTCTCATACGCTTTTTTCCTTGCATAACATTAAGCAAAGATGTTCCTACCTTTTCTTCTTCATCTAATGCTGAGAAAAGCTGAATGTTTTCAAAATATATAAAAAGATACATCGCATGCTACACTGTTCACATAAATTGCAGAACTGTTTTGTTGTAGTTTTTGACAACCTCATTAGTTTGTTATCAGTGGCAGTTCATTATAAACCTCACATGGAAAACAACCCAGATATCCCTGTATTGGTACATTACCGAGAGCTAGGCAAAGTAATTAAGAAGAAACAAAGTTCCTTGCTGGTTACTTTTTCTCAGTAGGAATTAATGAGAGAATGGGAGGGGGGGGGGGGGGAGAGAGAAACTAAAAGAAAATT
>VXAB01013875.1:553825-606319 GCA_013399175.1 Odontophorus gujanensis
TGCTTTTTGTTCGAGGAAAGAGAAAACGGAAGGGGGGGGGGGGGGGGGGGGGGACATAGAAATCTAAAGAACATATGTGTATTCAATTTGTCCTGCTTTTACGCTTTAATTTTAGCTGATTCAGTGCATCCTTTCTTTGAAGACTGCAGGATCTTAGGATCTATGAGAACAATATTTTGCTACAGACATGGATTTGCTTTGCAATTTACTTTTCCCTTGTTACGGATGGAGGGAGAGAAAAAAGGACCCAAGCTATGCCTTTTAGTAGTGTTGATGTTTCAAAGCCAATCCTTGAGGAAGTTTTGTCAAACTGTTTTTATATTTTTGTTAAAAAGCATGCTAATCGGAATAGGAGCATAAGGTGAAAAAAATATCTTTACTGGAGTTCCTAAGCAAAATGTCCAATTTGGACTTACTGAATCTGAAATTTGAGGAGTAGAGCCCTAACTGCTGTGCCAGAGGGCTTTTATCTGAACTTGTTGGTCTGATGTATTTATGGACAACCTATCTGAATACTTGCATGTGTTTTTGGGGGCACGAGGGGGAAGGTCACAGATTCAGACCTTAGCCTTGTAAGGGTTATGCTGCCAAGACAGTCCCTACAGTCAGTGCAAGGGAGGTGCTCTAAATTCTCTAAGTTAGCCTCTAAAGAATAACTTGGAAGTATCTCCCTCCTTCTTTCTCTTATTCCCTCTCCTGAATAGTAGATGAACCTTAAAGAGATTGATCTTCTTAGTCTAAAGCAGAACATGGCAAACAGACTCCAGAATATCAAATTGATAGAACTTGGGGGAAAAAAAATGAAACCTCCATAATTGGCCATGAAAAAGGTGTTCTGATAATAAAGGCTACACTTTGCCTACCTGATGGCTCTAACATGAAAGATAATTTGCAGAAGCTTATTTAGTCTCCTTTTTTCTAAAGACCCAAGAAAGCACCAAATAGTTTTTCTGGTAATCTGTTGCACTGCAGCTGGACTCAAATTGTTTATTTCATACAGACCATCAAACAGTTTTTTCTGCATTTGTTCTCAGTCACCAGTGGCTCAGGTTACATCTGAATCACTGACTTGGAAAAGCTGGAAGTCACTGCCAGTTCCCTAGAGTTGTACAGATTCCCAGTGAGAGATATTTGCACTGGAGGGGTATTAACATAGCATCTGTGCATAAAATAAATCTATAAGAAAAAATAATAATGAAAATCTTTTCCCTGTGCCAAGCAAGTATATGTGGAAATTAGTGTAGAGTTGTTTAAAGTAATACGTGATGAAGGATTAAGCCTTCTTGGGTAGAAGGTGAGAGAAACTTTATTCTGTTTTCTCTTTCATTATTTCAAGCTTAAAGTCGAGTGGTGCTTCGTACAGGTAGGCAACTTGTGCATGAACAAGGCCTCTGTTCCTACCTTCTGTGCTGCAGCTGTAAAACTGCTCCTGTGTACACAGGGACAATATCTTGAGAGATCAGGAAGCAAATGAGGTATCTGATTTTTTTTTTTGTAGCCTTTCCATGTGCCCTCACTGCACAGGAGATGTTTTTATGTGTTTTGGGACTTTCTTTATTCCTTGGTCTGTACTCTTTTGAGTTTTAAATATCAAATACATACATATCGGTAGGTTGAGACCCATTTTCTAACTGGAATAAAGCTGAGGTATTACTTGTGATTTAGGGAAGTAAAGTCAGTCTCGTGATTGCACAGTGGTCTCCAATATGGATTGCATAGAATGCAAGCATTACCTAAAAAGCTGTACACTAGTGCCTCTGATACAAAAATAGATGACAAGTCAGGCTTGGCTGGTTACTTTTGACTGTTATCCATTTGTAGGGTCTGGAATAACTGAAAAAGTTATTGAATGGAGAACTGGAATCACGACTTGAATAGCAAGGTTATCTCTCATTTGTATGAGATATTTCTTTTACCTTCCCTGTTCTCAATCATCCTGGCTCCTTGCAACAGTCTTGGAGGAACATCACAAATGAATCCTCAACATATCAAACTATAAACTTTGTGTATTCTGATGCAGAACTGTAGACATGGAAATGGACAGTTTATAATGACTGGGAAGATGGTAAACCCAGCTGTTTCTGAAGTTCTTAGCTCTCTGTAGTTATGTCTTGCAGCTGTCATTTGTCAGTAAGTCCGTTTTGACAGTGCTCTCTGTGACCTCTAATTTTCTTCACTGCTTTCTTACCACTTGCCTAAGATGTTTAGCCACCACTTGCCAAGAGAGAACAACCCCCTGCGGTACAGCCATATGCATTATCAACCTAGATCGAATGCCCAAGCAGGTTTATAGCAGATTGTCCTGCTGCTTGCTGGGACTTCCAAAGCCTGCTGGGTGACAGATTTTCTTGAAGTTTGTCACTGAACAGATTTGCCACCCACAAAAGTACAGACTGCCTCATGCATGCCAGGTTACTTCATGTCAGATTTCTCAATGGACAAGATAAAGGAGAAATGAATAGGTTTACCTTGAAAGTGTAACTTTGTTAATGTGGAAAAAAAAATATTTTTAAAGCAACAGCATGTTGTCTTTTTTTTTTCTTTCAATTAGATTGCAATTGTTTTAGAATTTTTTGGTTTAAGCAAAACTCTAATTGCACTCTGCAGCCTTCCTGATTTTATTGCTGAAAACAAAGTTGGACAGTCCCAAGAAACAAGGTGGCAACCTGTCCCCCAGCCACCCTTTGACCCCATTGTTGAGTACTGATTTTGGTGGCATTGCATGTCAGGAGGTGTCACTGAAGCTTACAGATGTTGCTATGCATTCAGTATATAATGAGGTTGTTAATCTACCTGTGCTTATTCTTCTGGTATGATGTAGTTTTGTTTCATTGCTCCTATGGTGTTCTTTAATAAATTCTTAATTTCAACAGTCTGTTTTTCTTCCTGCATCAGAGCCCAAAATCTTGCCAGCTATTTAAATACTCTTGTAGAACTTTGCTCAAGAGGAGCATGGCAAGCTTTTTATAGCCTGGTCCTGTTGTTCTCTAGTGATACACGATGGGCTCAAATTATTGTTTAAAAATACTAAAAAAAGGAATTTGAATTATTTTATTGAAAGATGACAATATTGCTTCTGTTACATTTGGAGCTTAACATAGGAGAGATATTCTAAAAGAAGCTGAGGCTTGGGTGTGAATTGCTGCAATCTGATGACACAAGTGAGCCATAGTCAGGCCCTGTGTGGCTTTCCTTGGAGCACGTATCTGGACAGGGATAATAGTAGCATGAGCTTCTTGATTGTTTTTAATTTTTCCCACAAATTGCAGTCATACACTGGAAAAGTTCCAGTGCCTTCCACTAAAGAATAAAACATTTAAACAACCTCTTAATGAATAGATTGCATCTCTGGAGTTTGCTTTATTTTTGTGGATGTGCTCTCAAATCTTTCCAGGCCTTGTTAGCTATCATTTGAGAAAGGCAGAAAAAAATTGAAGCACATTTTGATTTCATGTATTGATCTTATACCTTAATCTTTACTGCTCAGATATAGATAAGTCCTGTATAAGCCTTGACACTCACTGAAGATTTATGGAGCATGAAAGGATTAACTCTAAAATTAAGCTCATTGTACTTTTTTTTTTTTTTTAGTTTGTCATTTAGGCTTTGCTTTATTATTCAATGAGTGCACTAAAACTGGCTCCTTCAATAGGTTCTGAAAATCACACATATGGAAATATATCTACTATCCTATTTACATGGATATGAAATTATATTAACATGAATACTTAGTAGGCGAAAAATATTTTGTGCATAGATATGTTAGTGACCTGGATGAAAGGAGCTTTTTTTTTCCTCCAAGTCTCAGAGCAAATTAAAGCCTGTCTATACTGACTGTTTCTGACTGATAGGATGCTTAGGACCTTAGTACCCCTCACTCCAATAAACAAATACATCTTTACGGTATTTCCAAAATAACTCTTCTTGAAGGATTATGTATTCTGTAGGGCTTTACTACATACCCTGCAATATTGCTAGTTATTCCTGACACTTCTTCCACCATATCATCTGCTCCTTAGAGGGAAGGAGAAAACAGCTTGTTTCATGGAGAGCATTGAGCAGACTTGAGTGGCAGGGAGAGGGGAAGCTCTCTGCCACTGACCTGTCCCACTGCACAGACAGATGGCTACCTTTCTTGAAGCTCTAAGTAGGTTGCCTTCATGGTGTGTTGTTGCTTAAGCAAGGAAGATACTGTGGTAATACAAATGAATGCTGTGCACTGAACTACTACTACCCAGGGAGTGACTTTCCTTTGCCTTCACTTTGTTGCTGCTTCTTTACATGGAGCCCATAGGCTGCTCAATGTTCAAATAATCCATGCACAAAAAAGTGCACGGATCAAACCAGTGCAAATTCAAACCTTTGGTGACACAAAGAGCAACCTACAGGAGCTTCCATTAGAACTTCCTGAGTAAGTCTAGTAAGTCTTTGCTATTCTACTCACCCAACCACTGCTTCCAAAGTCTTTATTCCTAGTCTTTGTGAGATCTGCAGTCAACTTAGCCGTGGATTTGGAATAGAAACTAATGTTGAAGGAAATTTGAAAAACCAAAAGGTGGTCTGTCATACGTTTCTTCCTTAAATATTAGGTTATTGGGCACTCATCAAGTAGTATTAAGCAAAAAAGGTTTGAGTTAGAACTAAACTTCAGTGGACAATATAATGCATCTACCACACTGATCTTATTGAGGCAGGAAGCACTAGGCTTTCGTATTTATGTATGAGAAATGCACACACTTGAAGAAATTCAATGCCAAATAAAAGCCCATGTAAATAGGATACAACTGTGAGACTTGGGCCTTTCTTAAGGGACTATCTGTTCTGACATGATTTCACGGTATCTGTAGTTCTGAAAGTGTTGATTAGAGTAAAACATCTTAGGCTAGAGTCATTTTTATCATAAAAGCCATCAGCAGGAAGTAACCTTAAGTCTAAATTTAATTTCCTACCTTAGACCATGAAATTTTCCCTCTATGGGGACTGCTGTGTGGACCAGTCATCAGGGACTTGTTGTAGAGCTTTGTGTATTTCTTTGCATTAATAATTCAGTGAGCGAGCATCCTGATGTATGAGAAATCAGTGGCAATTCTGATGTAAGCTAAAATTGTGACCTTCAGAAAGGAGGAAGGACTCTTGCTGGTTTGGATGCTCCACCAGGAGGAGACAGAATTTCTGCACTGTCACAGTGAGATTCAGAATTACTCCAACTCTGTTTGAACTGATGAAAGAGAAACACAACAAACACACGCATACATAGATACTAATTGTAGTACTATTAAAAAGGTGATTCCCTCTGAACCTGTATTAGCATTCTGTCATAACTCTCCTTATGTTTAATATTTATTAGCTGTATTTGCTGTTGTTTGAAGAACTCTCTTAGATATTCATCCACTCTATTACAGCTTTCTTATGATAACAACACTATTACAGAGCCTTTTATGTGTTTAGGAATTTAAACACAAATTTGACATGTATGAATGAACTTTTCAATTTAGAAGAACTCATGTTACTTTGGATTTTCAGTTCTTATTAGCTGACTCAGTTCCATGCTCCTGGTGCTGGACACAGTGACCCAGCTGCAGTTGGAAAAGTTCTTTAATGTAAGGAAGTAGATAAAGCCATCAATTTCTTGAAGGACAGGTATGGCGCTTGATTAGTTAGTTTCCATACCATCCACTATCTCTCCATTCAAAGGCAAATTTAACAACATAAGCTAAAAGATGCCAAAATAACAGAAACACAGGGAGAAGAGGAAATTGTTTCCTTCTGCAACCTGTGCTGTCAGGCTGACTGTTGTGAGAAATCTACATGCTAATTCAGAAATACTGGAGTGCTGTACTGCTTGAAGAAAAATGTTTTTAGTTAGCATTTTTCTCCAATATCTTTTGAAAAAGGCTTATTTGAATATTCTGAAAAAGTCATAAATTGAACTGCTTAGAGCTCTGACATGTTTAGGACCGATACTGTAACTACAAACAATTTAATCTCTTTCATTTCAAGTTCTCATTAAAGGATGTGATGCTAGTAAACCTTACTGTGGCCTGGGGGCGGGGGGAGCAGGAAGTGTGTGTATATATATAATATATAATAAATATGAATAAAATATTTATATAAATATGTATTTTAAATAAAAGATTTAGCCGGAAGCTGAGAGTCATCCAGATCACGCAGATGTGCTCAAAGTAATACATATTTATTTTCCAGCAGTGAGAATATTTCAGATCTAATGCTATACATTCCTTTTGAATTTTTGTAAGAAACATGTTTGTGTGATAATATGTTTAGTCTTTATGGTAATTTATTGGTTTGTAACTTCTGAGCAGTGGTCACTTTCCTCTATTCACCCGAGTTGTCTGTGCCCTTGAGATACATTTTTAATTAAATCCCTTGCATGATTTACAGCTTGTTTCTCATCACCTTGTCCAGCTGTCATGAAAAAAAATCAGCGTAGTTGTTCTATGTAAGTAAGTAAAAAAGAAGACTGAAATATATGAAGCTTCCTTAACCTTGTTTAATATGATCAGATTTATCTAAATATATATATCTATAAGCACTATTAATCCTACTTCATTGCATTTGATGGCTGTCTCAACTCTCAAGTTGTTCTTCTAGGCACTTATTTCTGTCTGCAGCTTAATCCTGAAAATCTTAAAACTATTCTTGCACTAGTCACCAGCAATCCACTTTCCTTCCCTCCATTTCTTCATGTCCTCATCTTTGTGATTTTTTGAGGTAGCTAAGTTTTTGTGGCCAGGAGATATCATAAAGGGGAGGGAAATATTCATGCTTTAAAATTACAGATATTACTCTAACAAAATCTGTTGGGCTAGCTGGAATTGAATATATATATATATGAATATATATAGAAATACTCTGCTTTCCAACACGGAGGCATTTCATCTGCTTGTTTCGTTTAATGGAAGTGCTGTATCTAGGCAAGATAATTTGTTTACTTAACATCTTGTTGCCAGGGTTTTTTTCAATGCCCATTATGTCTGTGTTCAAATTGTATAATATTTCTTTTTACATTAGGCTGTTCAATTATGGCAATACAGGGCACACAATAGCAATACAGAATAACAGTAAAGAGATTTCTACAGTGCAGGCAAAATGTGTAAAAAGAAATGCTATTTTTCTTTTTAGAAATTTTGTATTGTACCAGAATTCTACTTCAGGGTAGAAAAAGGACTCCAGGAATAGAAGAAGGACATCCTTACAGTCTATCTGAATGTATGTTAGCTAGTTTAGTTAATCTTTCATTTTGAACTGTGGATGCAAATTGAAACCCTTCCAAACAGACTAGAATCTCTGAAACCTCCCAAGACCTGAGACTCCACCTGCAACCAATTTCACAAATAATTCATCTCGTTTTCAAAGAAGATATGGGTGCAAATTATAACCATGCTAAGTCACCTCACATTCTTGAGCTCTTCAGCTGGATGCAAATTTGCATCTGTTTTCTTTAAAACAGCCAGAACTAAAACTTTTAGCACTTAACCCTGTGAACTTTTAGAGCACTAGTTGCTTTATAGTTGCAAAAATCAAGACAGTCATTTCTGTGTTTATGCATGACTGAAGGTGTATCCCCTAAGAGCTGAATCAATTAGTCAGATCTTTTCAGAGGTTACTACGTTTGGTAGTGGAGTGGCATGCTGGATGTCATGAGTCCCACAATTGAGTTGCCTGTTTGCAGTACGAAATAGCTTTTCCATAGATTTCTAAACTACAGCATGGACTGCAACTCAGTCTAGCTCAGCAACACTGACTCTACTCTATGTGGGCTTGATGGTAATTCCTTATCTCACATTGAGGAACAGCTGGCTGCTCAGCTGGACTGGAGGAAATATTATTTCCTAAGACAAGAAAAAAGACATTTGCAGTCTGGCTGCTTTTCAGAATGTTACCTTTCTACCAACTTCACAGTTTTCTGTTTGCTATCTAGCAAGATGGAACTTGCTAGGTAGCAAACAGAAAGGACTAGCAAGAATACCAGAGTAATTTTGATGCCTATTTCAAGGGTCTACATCTGCCCTCTTAAGCAAGCAAAATTTACCTTGATAGCGAGAGTATGTCAGACCTTTAAAAACACCATTTTGGTGTTCCATGTTTTATTTGCATCTCTTTCTTGTGTCAGTTCTGTTGTACACCAAAGAAGGCCTGAACTCTTACCTCATCCTTTCATTGCTGTTTCTTGCAGTTCCTTTGCTCTGCTTTGCTGCTCTTTCCCATGAGCGCTGTCCTCATTGCTAAGATGTGTTGTGGACTTGCTCTCAGGGCACAGGTTCACATGAGTCATTGTCTCAACCTCTACCATACATAACCCTTTGCATTTAGTGTGTTTCTGATTCTGGTAAAGACAATTTATTTGTGGTAAATTCTCATATGGCCCTACTGAGAAAGTTTGACTTTAGATCTGTTGCAGAATAGCTCGCTGTATGTTGAGCTTACATCAGCTGAGGGTTCTCAATTTCATTATGATGCTATGTAATCTTAATTTCACACACTGTTATTTATAGAAAGTCTTTGGATTCCTTCTCTGTCCTTGGTGTCACTTATGTTTTGGAGTTACCCTTGACTAGAATAGACACTGCCTTCTTTCTTGATCTTTGCTTTTACTTTTCACTGTTGCTGATGACCGCATTTCCAAAGCAGTAAAACTCATTCAGAGTCTTATTTGCCTTGCTTGATTGTTTTGCTTTTAACTTCCAAGTAGCACAAGGTTATAAGTAAACTTTATGTTGGTGGTGCTCAAATGTCCTTCAGTCCTAGCACAGTGCTTGCTGTGATGGGTTTTTAAATCAGAGTGGAGCTAGGAATCCCCACTATGGACAGACCTGTTCCTACCTGGGTACACATGTTCAAGAATTGCTGCTCTAGACTTGGGAGTATTTGCTGCCTAGCAATACTGACATGTTAGTGGTTTATTCATTTTACTATGTTGTCTGTGCCTGAAAATGCAAATGAATAATTCAGCTTTGCATATGCTGTGCCCATGTCTCTTCTGCTCTTCCTTAATGAAGCAGTTCAGTGGCCACTGGCTATATGAAGTCTATAAGTAGCGAGGGAGCCAAGCAAGGCTGGATACAGGGAGCAAAGCACCTGGTGTGCAGGATGCTCCTCAACATGGGTATCGCATTGGAGTCAGGCTAATAGTGTGGGCATGGCCCTGTGAAGTGGTCATATTGAAGTGTATTGGACATGTTCTTGGAGGCCACCCTCCTGTCCAGCATCACGAGTGTTCCAGTTCATACTCGCACAACTGTTCAAGTTCATAGTCACAATCCTGTAAGGATGTTTGCATGCCGTTTGTAAGAACTGTGGAAATAGGAAAAGAGGACACCTGCTGTTCTCTGAATTCTGTCCTGTGTTGGCAACTGCCTAGTCTGTGCAGGACACTTGACCTATCTAAATAACGGTCCTCTTCTGTCACCAGAGGTAGGAAGTACTTCAATTTCTAGCTTTTTATTTTTCTTCTGATACTTTTCCCTGATGAAGATTTCCTCTGCTTTATTTTTACAGACAGTGTCATCTTTGGGGGTCATCACAGAGAGTTTCTGTTCCCATTATTCAGGGATAGACTCCTTACCAAACATCCCTGTTGGTTTTGTTTTGTTTTTTTCTTACAACACTGATACCAATCTCCTCTGGCATTTAGAGTGCAAAGTTATTGCTTTGTGATTTGTCAGCTGTTCAGCTGCTGCCTTGCATCTTGAGTTGAGCTGTTCATTGACAGTAAATAATCAGAAAGTGGATGGAAAGGAATAATCTGCATGGAAACTACATGAAATGAGCTTGAAATTAACCCTTCCTGTACTGTTAGCCACAGAACAGTCCTAGTAGTACCATCCCAGCCCTGCCACCTCATTGACTAAGTCAGTTTCAAATGATCTAAAGACCTCTGGATTTCAGCAGGGCTTATGTGTATGTTCAGTCTCATTCATGTTAGGTATGTTCTCATATAAAAGCTAGAATGTGTTTCTGTGTAAGGTACTGACATGAGAGGAACCAGGGCTGGTTACTGGATAGACAAATATCTAAGGCTAGTTACTGCAGAGATATTTAGTGTGTACACAAGTGGGTTTGTGGACTAGCAGCTGTTGTGGGGTGCTGCTGCTGTAGCTGGGGAGGAGAGCACGGTCTGAGAGCTAACTACAGGATGAACTGCCTTAGCCCAGTTACTTAGGGCATGTGTTGTGTGTGTTTATGTATTTGTGTATTTCCCACTAACAGGCTTTTATTCTACTCAGCCAGAGAGGGAGATGAGATGAGGCAGTTGGTGTTGTCCATTTGTGTGAGTACTTAGCATTTCTCTCTGCTGGCCATGTGCTTCTGCATACATTTGTTGTATAGCTGTGTTTTTGTGTGTACCTAGTGGGATGTATGCTCAGCCTTACTGCTAACCAGACCTGGGAACATAGAGCTGTGGCAGCCTTGGCTCCATCTGGATACTGCATTTGGCAACCCCTAACATGTTTTTTGTAAACTCTATGGATGCTAAAAAGCAATAAGGTATTTAGTATATATTTTTCTATTATGACTGCTGAGAAATAACAGTAAGCCTTTGTGAGCAAAATATTGCATAAATTTCTTCAGACCTCCTGCAGCAATAATTTGCTACTCTGTTTGGTAAGCACTGAAAGAGTAAGCCAGAGAGCAATATTTTATTCTGAAAAGACAGGAGCAGACTGGTTTTTTTTGTGTGTCATAACATCTATTCTGTAACTGGCTGGAAATATCTTCTTGAAAAATTTCTGACGAGAAAGAAAAGTTAGTTGGCTGAAAAATTTTTATAAAGCAAATGAGCGCTGCCTATCGAAGTGAGCTCTTGTGCAGATGATATACTGCCCTCATTTGGTACATTTAACTTCTGCTGACAGAAGTCCTGCTGTAGCTTACTTATAAATAATAGCGACAGAAGGCTCAGAACAGTCTTCCATGTTAATCTTATTAAGTATGTGATAAAACCCCACCACACCAACATGGTATCATTTGATGTGTGCTCTCTATTCATTTGTGCCTTGATTTAAACAGAGCTTATTTAGGGGAAAAGCTTTCAAATCTCTTACCAAAATATAGACAGCAATTCTTGAAATATGGCTGTGAAAAGTTTTTCAGAGGATTCCATTACCTTCATTGAATGCTTTGGGGATCTGTGTGTTTGGTTCTCTTTAGAGTGAAAAGCAATAAAGACTGATTAGCTTTTCTAGCACTAAAATAGATTCTGTTATGATCTGCTTTGGGTCTTACTTAATTTCTAGTAATGATCCACGTATAACTGTAGGTTAAGTAACAGTTTGTTGACAGACTGGCTGTCACAATGATCCATAACTCTGTTTTTGCCTGACCTAACTCTGATATCTCAGCAGCCATTCAAGGTGAGCCTTAGGTAGACAAATAACTGCTGCTGTGCCACTGAAACCAGTTCAAGTAATACCAACATCATTCCCATAGCCCTCAAATAATGACACAAATATCTGACTGAGTAGAGGATTCAGATTCATGAGCATTTTGTTGGTTATTTTCAGGTAGGTGAATGATTATACAGATCCAAGCACTTGCTGAAGCCTGAATTCCTTATTTCCACATTGAAATGTAAATTTTAAATATGACATTTCTCAGGAAAATCTTTTTCACTCGTGTAAGTCAAGGCTAGAGCTATGTAAAGGGAATCTCTGCCTGTCGTAATGTCAAATCCTCATGTAGATCCCTTACTCCTGTTGTCTCAGTGGTTAGAGTTATCAGCCATGTCCAACCTGCAGGCTGGCTGTAAAGGGGGCAGCTGTCCCCCACAGAACAACCCTTGGCATGCACTCATTGCTCAGCAACAGCTGAATTGTCCGAGCCCTATCAATGTGGGCTGGACTGAAACCAGGGCACGGGGAGGGCAGTGCTGGCTCGAGTGATGACAAATAATTGCATGCGTTTTGAACACAGTGCTCTGAACTGCAAAGAAAACATGACTGTGTTTTGTTTTGATAAAGAAGTTCAAGTATAGGCTCCAGGATTGCAAAAAAAAAAAAACAAAAAAACTTCAATTTCTGTTTGTGCTCTTTACTCAATGTGGCCCAGGCAAACCAGAAGGTTTGCCCATGAGTTACTCTATAGATGTAGCTTGTTATTGTTCTGGGTATCTCTGTCATTCCCCCTATAGTAGCTTGCAGCTCAGGAACACAGGAGATCTTCTTGTTGAAAAGGATTTGGTTGCCTGCAGTTGTGAAGAAAGGTGGGTCTGTGTGGTGCAAGAACGTGTAATTGAGACTGCTGTAGGGTGAGCAGAGTTGTAGTTCAGCTAATCCATAACTTTGGAGAGAGACACAAGTTCCCCTCTTGGTATCCTCTATAATACAGAGAATGCTGTGTAGAGCAAGATGTACAGCAATGGAAACAACTTGGAAATAGTGGATCTACATTGAAATGGTAATATTTTTATGGGGTACAAAATTGACACATCTGTACCCCGCACGGTAAGAAGAGAGCACCAGTGTTAATTGTGATTGGACAATGGCAGTTACTTCAGCATGGCAATCTGTTCCTCAGCTTTCAACATTTTTGCTTTCCTCAGTTCTGGTTTTTCAGGTAAAATCTTGCTCTAAACTGATAGCTGCAGTGATGTATAAGCTGATGGATATATACGTAATCTTCCATTTTGTAGCATAGGTCTGCCTTCTTCTTTCAGTGTGTTTTATCACCTAAATCCAGTCTGGAGCTATTATATGAGAAGCAGAGATTACGGAGTTCTTATTCTCCCATACTGAGCAAGCTACAAATAAAAAAAACTCCATCTTGCCCAAACCTGAGATTTGGTGGAAATGTAACTGTGTTACAATTTCTAGCTGTCTTAAGCAAGAACTTTTATTGTTTCAAGCATCTTCTCTATCAAGTTTGTTTCTCCACTNGTTACAATTTCTAGCTGTCTTAAGCAAGAACTTTTATTGTTTCAAGCATCTTCTCTATCAAGTTTGTTTCTCCACTGCCTTTGAAACACACAGGGAAGTGATCATAAGTATGAGAATTTTAAGGATTTCAGCAGCTTTCACGGCTACCTGCAGTGCAGGGCTGTGAGTGTGAGTTTGAAGCACGACCCCTTAGCAGCTCCTTATTGCTGTGACACTCCAGTCTGTGTCATGTGACATTCACAAATCAAAGTTGGAACTCAGTGTTCCCAGTCTTTTTTCCTATTACCCAGAAAGCTATTATTTCTATTTTTTGTGATATTTTATAATAATCCTCAACAAGGGTTAGAAACTTATTGTTTGAAGCACAACACAGTGTGTCTACCCTTGAAACCCTGCAGTCTAGGATAATAAACTGTGTGTGTCAGAGAAGGAAACAAGTCAATGGGAATAAGAAATGATAGGTATATTTTCATAATCACAGTAGAAAACTGCAAATGTTCTGCTTTCGTTAGCCTCATAATAGTAGGAGAAATTGGGCTGTGGAATGAAGGAGCAGTTCATTAATATGGTGACCCTTGATCAAGGCTGGCAACAAGGTGTCAGGATCAGTCTTACTAGTTCTTGGAAGCAACTCTGGCCCAAGGGGCAAAAGCCACAAGGACACTTCTCAAATACAGCTTGTTTGTCAGCTTGGATGGAATAGTATGAAGTCAATAATTAACAAGGCATATTGTGGTCAATACTCACACTAGAACTATTTTATGCTACTTCAGTCATGCTTTTTTAATTCCTGTAATAATGCTAGTTTGCACCTGCAGTCTGAGGACAGAAGTCTGTCAATTTGTCTCAGAACATCTGCAAATCCTAATGTTAATAACAAGTTAATGGTTGTTATAAACATTTTTCTTCTCTCATCCAAGGAACAGATAAATTTAACTCCAGACTGCTGTGCAAAAAAAAAAAAATAAAATTGGTTTCATGTTAGTAGGAGTGTTTCTGTATGGCACGTGCACTCTATCAGCGTGAATGATGTCAGTCAAGGAGATCCAAGAATTGCACTTGAATGAGAGCCCTCATTCCCAGCAGTTCTCTCTGAAGCTGTGTGAAGGTATACTTGCACTATGTGCAGGAAAGTTTGCCCAGGTAATGCCAGAGTATCTATTTCCTGGCTCAGAATATTTCCCTTGCTTGAGCTGTCCCTTCAGACGTATTTTTTTATTATTATTATTATCTACAGGCCTGATAGTGCTGGGTGTTTGGCAGACATCATAAGTGACAGCCTTAACCCTTCGAAGCTGCTGTCAGTGACCAAACACAGCAAGTAGCCATGTTAAATAAATAAGTAAAAAGCACCAACAGTAGGCAGGGGATAAGGAGGAATAGGGTAATAACAATTAGTAGTTTAAATGTGTGCTGCTTTCTTGTTTATTTCCTAAACAATAAATAACTTTACTGTATATTTATTGTTATGTGTAGAAGCTTAGAGAAAGGGAAATTCATATGATAAATACTCAAATGTTGCCAGAAATGCATACATATAAGAACTATAAGGATATACTAGTGATTGATCAGTACTAGCTGAATTTTTTCCATCTGTGGTGCCCCTGATAACTGTGTGGAAACTGACCTTTATCACAACAGTAGTGTATTGCAGCTCTGCTATGTTTTGAAAGCTGCTGTTAATCTATTCCTAAAAACATGAGCAGTATTGCTCACTTCTAAAATTAGTTTTAAGCTCTCTGAAGACCTGAATCACAGATGTTCCTTGTCTAATTACCTGGTGCCCTCTTTCAGTGTGTCATAGTATTACTTTTTTTTTGTTCTTTTTAATTTTATGGAAATGTAAAATAACTTGTCCTTGAATAGTTCCCTTGTGGGGATTCCTTTAATATATGCAGTGAATTATATAAATCCCTGTTGATAGGTAAGACAATTTTGTCTCTTCTGTTTTGTAACAGAACTTTGCATTTCAGAGACAGTGAAGCTTCTGGTCTGAAAGACTATTTGAATTTGCTTATTCATTACATTTTTATTAATTTGTGATATGTCAAATGAATAAGCCATCTTCCTTCTGCTGATTAAAAAGTTCTATTAAGAACCTAGATGATAAATTTGTATGATATTAAATGAACTAGGTAATAAATCCAAAATAGAGACTTAAAGTAATAAAATAGCTTTTTTCCCTTAATATCCTATTTCATTTTTGAGTGTGTGGACAGGTATTTGTCAACTTAATTATTTTAAGGTAAAATTAGTCTTTATTAAAAAAAACGCTGGCCTTGTAATATTAAAAACAAGAAAAATAGCCACAACAGTTGTATGTATGCTTAATACAATATGCATACATAAAGAAAGCAGAATGTAATAGGATACACTAATAAACTGAGTTAGAGTAATCAATTATATATAGTCATAGTTAATACTTCATTTATACAAGTAGGGACAACCTGCTGTCTTCCTCTCAGAAAGGAGTATAACTGTCATACAGAAAGCCTGGTGGCAATGACTGATACACTTGACAGGCTGAGAAGAGATGCACCCTGAACTGTAAGAAACTGAGCAGGAATCAAGCTTTTTACCACTTCTGTGAGTTAAATAATTCCTGTGTAAAAGTGCCTCTAAAACCATCTTCCCAACCCAACAATCGTGTTAATTACTTCAGGCATGCAGCAGCAGGACACTGCAACGAGTTTGCTTCTAAGTAGTTCAGATTTTATTTTGTGTGTTGTTTATGGTTGTGCTTTTTCTTTAATTGATAAAATATACATTATTTCAGGGTCTGTTTTTGTTAGAGCTTTTAAGAAATTACTATAAATTTAGCAATCTGAGTTTCAATCCTCCCTGTACAAGAATAGCAGCTGCTGCTTCGTCTTTTTGTGAGTCCTCCACTGGGGTCAGTATGCTCAGAACCTGTTTTTCCGGAGCTACATGAAGATTCATCGTGTGTGTATATAGTTGAGGGGAAAATGTGGATCGAAAAGGAGAGTAAATTCAGAACTGCTTGTGGTGGTGGCCATCAGGTCTCATGTCAGGGATGCAGCCCCACTTCTCTGTCACTGCAGTTCCGGTTGATTGGATTTTCCTCAGAGCGAAGCTTGATTTTTCACACAGCTTTAGTGCAGTGTTTTGTGGCAATTATGTAAATTATATGTCACACCACTGCGTATTTTCCACATCATTTGATTTGACCTTTAAAACTAGTAAGAGAATTATCATTTTTATGGGCAATTTGTGTTTCGTTGTATGAGATGGCCAGACAGGAACTGACGGAGGGAAACATCAGAACATGCAAGATGATGCAGGACAAAGGTAACTAGAGATTCCTAGGCAGTATCCTGCATGGAACACTGCTTTGTGTGAGCTCCTGAAGAGAGTAAATTAGAAGATACTTTGTGGAATATACTCCCCAGAGGGGAAATTTCTTTCTAATCACCATCTGGTTAGCTGCTGTTCTTTTGGTTCCTAACCATTTCTAATACATGAGTACAGAATTTATATATAGATACCATTATGTATGTGTAATAAAGGGTGTTACTCTCTATATGCACACCTTGACAGGTTATACTTCATGATGCTTATAGACATCTAACTCCTTTTAATTTCACCAAATATCTAGCTACATTATCTTGAGTTAATTCTGTTGGTTAAGCATACTCTATATATTTTTTTCAGTTAGTTTTGATTGATTTTAAAGCTACTGTACTGAGCTCTATGAGTCCACCTGTTAAACTACTATAAAACACAAATGTCAAAAGTGAACAATTATCTGTATATTTTCTTCTCCAAATCACACAGAGCATTATTGCTAATGGGTTCATCAACAGTGCTGTGATATTCCCCTTCAGCCTCCCTTTCTCTCAAAAAATCAATGGAAAGTTCAAGGTGTCAAGAAAATTGTTGCAAGATTGTGATAACACATGATGTTTGAGCACCTAAGATTTCCATAACACTTGCTAAATGCCTTATTAATCTTACACGTGTCAGATGAGATTTTTCCTGCATTTAGGATGATGTTTGGCAGGCAAGCCGGATGCGTTCTGTGGGAGGAGAAATGACTGTATTATTCTTCTGATGGAAACTTAGTATTTCATATGCCTTTAGCAGTAAAGGAACTAACAATTACAGAGCTCTAGAAAGTGATGGGATGAGAGTCTACCAGACATTATTCCAGTATACCAGATGGAATAATGTCTACCAGTATTTTGAGAACTCATATCAATCCTCCCTAGATCCCCTCATGGCTGGTCTAGCCTTCTTTCCACCTGTACTTGTACAAGGCTGCTGTGTTCTACCAGAATCATGCTTTACAGGTTCCAGTAGGTAGTTCTGTGTCCCACCACAGCAGAGCCACATGGCAGTTCAAGTTATCTAGCTTGCCCGTCTCTCTTTGGCCTTGCAATTTCTCATACCTATTTCATGTCCAAGGTTAAAATACTTGTGCAGAAATTTGCTTTCATGAGTGTTTTTTTTTCCCCCCAATACAATTGAGAATCACAGCTATGCAGGAGGAAGGTTTAAAAAAATGTGATGACACGAACACTTCCATTTCACCAATGTATGATCCATGCTGCAAACTGAAGTGTAAACAGATTTCAGCTGCCAGCAGCACTTCCTCCAAAGTGTACTGATTTGATCTTTCTAGAGTCTGTCGAATGAGCTCACTGTAAACCAGGGTTTTGTGTCAGGCTAATGGCTCATAGAAGCAGCTAGCAATGAGGTAGGTCATCTTTAAGCTCTGAAATCAAAAGAAAGTAACAATCCCAAAGACTTCCTTATGTACCTCCACTAATTTTCAGCTATTTAAGACTTCTGACTATCATATGAATGTTTTTCTCACCTTGAAAAAGCATTTGTGCCTGTTTCTTCTCATCTTGCAATGTTTATTTTTTTTTCCCCATCTTCCTTCACCACTGAGCACACTCTTTCCTTTTTCTTGACACAGCATCTATACAGGCTTTTCCACACATAGAAAAGAAAAAGCTACATACACAAAACAAAAAAGAAATAAAAACCATCTGACTTGAATATAGAGTCACCCAAAAACTTCATGCCAAGTTCCAGCTTTTTCAAGACAAGTTATGAAAATGCTAAAAGCTTAGTAACTAAAGCAGCACAAACACCACCGCTACAATATGCCGCAACAGATTGTTCATATGTCACTATTTTTCCAAAGTTCCTTGGCAAACATTTCCAGCAGTAAACAAGTCAAGTGAGAGAATTGTAAAATGGCCAGCAAAGAGCCTTAGTCTTCTCTGGCTAATGAAATCAAATTCTGGTACTTATCACTATTATTCTGTTCTTCAGCCCCTGTTCTTTCACCTGTGCTGACAGACTACAGTTGTCTCTCTTTCTGCTTTCCCAGTGAGTCTTTTGCTTGTTATGGCACCATCCTCTTTACATTGCATGCTTATCGAAGCAATGTTATGTCTAAATGTTGGGTCAGATTTTCACCTGGGTGCAAAACTTGTACATTTCTGTTGACTTTGTCAGAAAAGTTACAAATTATGAGCTGGCACTGCTTGGTGCTTGCAGCATGATACCCGTCAGTGGAAGTGGGAAAACCATTAATAATGCCAGTGTGCAAATGCTTAGAGAGAGATTGATAGTTCATTTTTTGTTCATTGTCTATTTTGCTTTGCTGCTAATATTTTGGTATCATCAGAAGGTACTGTTGAGTAAAATGTCTGTGGAATAGGCCAATTCATGCTATATGTTAATGATGAGCAAATGCTAGAAGTTCAGAATTTCTCGATTAGTTGTTACTGCAATAATGTCATGGAAGTTCATAATATAAATTCCTGATATACAGCATCTATAAAATTGGAATGGGAAAGTTAACTATGGGGGAAAAGAGAGACCATGATAGGCCAACATTTGAAGATCTGTCAGTAAGAAACTAAGGCTCTTTGCCTGCTTACTGTGTTTACTATACTTGAATGTTCTTTAAATTTAATTAAAATCAAAATAGATTGAATTGTAATATTTGTCTCTTTGTTTACTGAAATATCTGTGAAGAATTTTACCTACTGAAGATAGTGACGTATTTACCATAAACTTCAATATGGGATGTGTTTCACTCACAGTTCTTGACTTTCACTTTGTGCAAGAAAGGGTGTTCTTGCTGTGCTCTGACTTAATTTTGGATCCAGATTCAAGCTGCAGAGAGGGGTGAAAAAATAGGTAGCATGAGGAAAAGAAATATTTAATCAAACACCTAATCTGATGGAAACATCACAGACATAACTATAGCTGTATCTTTCATTAATTAAAAGGGAGGGAAAAAAAAAAAACAGAGGAGAGAATGCTGGCCACAGACTTCAAGCATCATGGATGCACACATCCATAGCATGAGTCCTAAAAACAATGAAAGTAATTAAAGGTCTTGGAAGCCCTGCAGGGGAGGAAAAAAAAAAAAAAAGGAATATGTTTATCTGGGCAATTCAGAAGGCAAGAAAAATCTATAATGCTTGGATGTTTTGACTGAGTATCATTATTAGATCTAAGCAAGTCCTGGGACAGGAGCACAGTACTCCTTACTGTTTCTCCCTCACCTCATGGGTGCTGTTTTCTTCTGCTGTAGAGCAGTACAGCATCTTGGGGAGAGATACAGAGTGTCCACAGAGCCTATTGCCAGGTGAACAAGACTTCTGAATTCTAGTAGGGTTGTCTCCTTCCTCATCCAAGAAGGGCATCAAGTTTGCATTCCATTTTCTTGGCAAGTGCTGTAGTCGTAAATATGCTGTGGTGCTAAATATATGGGCAGCACTGCAGAGAAGTGGCATTATATACTCTAGCTACAGTTTTCCTAGGACATAGAGAACTGGAATTTCTCATGAGACATGTTAAAAACAAGTTTTGACTTCCCTTTTCTTGAAAAATGTTCCCTCATTTGGTTGCCTTGCATCAGGATAGAGAAAGAGGATGCAAGAGGCTCCCAGCACTTTTTCTGTTGTTCCTACGTGACTGGTGACATGCTACACCATATTAATAAGTATAATCAAAAGAAGTCCAAGAGACTTTTTCTGCTGTTCCATTCTTATGCCATTTAATGCATTTGTCACTGTTGCTTTTACAGTACATATCCTTGTCTTAGCAAGCATGATGAACTGCACAGCCAGGCCTTCTTATCAAAGCTTTCAGGAAGCATAAACTGCACCTGTGCTTCCCTGTTGTATTTTTTTTTTCTCTGAGCATCCTTTTGAGGCGCTTGTTTCTCTCCTTGCAGTGTAGCAGTAGCTATGGTGGATACATTTAATTGTAACTAACTTAACTGATAGCATTAATTGAGGCTGCTGCCATCTTTAACCTGATTTAGATTATGATTGTGTTAGTAAAAGGACTTAAATTTTTTGTGGAGATGATGCAATTTGCATGACTAAATAGTGCTGGACAGGATGACTTGCCTTTCTAGCATTTATTCCTGTATAGCAAAGCAGTGAGCTCCTGACAGGCCTAAAAACAAGCATACAGCAGAAAATTATTTGTGATCTCCCCATTGATTTATTCTCTGCAGACAACAAATGCCTCATACCGAATTCAAAGTAATAAACACAGAGAGGCAAAACTAACAACTTACAATTAAATATGTCAGGGACAACTTCGAATCCTCTCCATTTTCATAGCACTGCTCACACTGAAAAGATGGGGAAGGGAAAGAATCAGGGAAATCCTGCAAGAGCTGCTGCCCTAGAGAGCAACTTAATGACTAACAACTCTTTTCTCCCATGCTAAGCATTTCCTTCTCAGTACTGAATAACAATAGATTCATAACTTCATCAAAATGACTTTGAATAGTCTTGTTAATGACACACAGGCTTGGTTTGCCCCTGCCTCGAAAGATGGTAATATTCTCATACCAACTATTGAACATGTTTTCTTTTGTCCTCCTCATTTGTACAGTGTGTTCATACTTATCAGATTATCTGCTTTTGTGCTTGGATGTCCAACAATTCAGTAAAAGGTTAACAAAAAAAAAGGGAGAAAGAGGATTAGATGAAGGTTTATTTTCAGTGTGAGGTAACTAAACAATAGAAAGGGAAGTGTATTATATCATGCTGTAGAAAGCAGTCTACTCCATCCAATTCTAGCCCTAGAGAGGGTATTTAGAATTCACAGGCCCTAAATAAGATTTATTGAAGTACACTCTTGCCTTCATTGTGTAGAGTAGAGGCATTTTCTTCTAAAACAGCTGATTAATAGAAGCAGTTCTCATTAGAATGGTTGTGCAGAGTATTCCTATCAAGCCTCTACCTAACATAAATATTTTTGATTAATAGATGCTTTCATCAAATATAATAAAAAGTAAAGCATTAATGCTCATCAGAGACCATGCTATTAGAATGCTCATCTTAAGTTTAATTTCATTTGTAGGTGCCATTAATTTATTTCTAACAGATCTCTAATTTGGTTTTATCTATTTTATGTACAGCTTTTGCAATGATAATAGCAGACTGTACTTTCTTCAGAGCCCACCAGCTTTCTGCTCTCCGCAGAGTGTTTGTGTTTAAATTATCTGGGCTACTGCAGCCTAAGAGAGAGATTAATCTTCAGATGTGCCGCAAGGTAGAAGTTAACAACCTACCTGAGGGACTGAAAGTGGGAGGCACTCTTAGTGCTGCAAGACCTCTGTTCCGTTTAGCGAAGCCGTAGTTGTGTCATAAAGGAACAGTCTGCCCTTGAAGTATCTTCTCTTTGAATGAGTGGCAGTGGATATTGTTGCACAGCACATAAACCTCGTTTTGTCAGCTTGTATTAAACGCAGAATTGACTTGTGAGGCATTTGCACTCAAAGAGCGAGAGAGAGAGATGAGTGATGTCCTGTCTTTAACAAAAGGTGCATCAGTGCTTGCAGCACAGAGGAGAGATGCCAGTGTTAGTTTATTGAAAACTACACGTATTCAGTTTTCTGCTGTCGCAGCTCAGCTGCTTCATAGATGTTTAAATTGGGCGTTTCTGTGTAAGAAAGTCTCCTGGAGTAGTGTCTGACAGCTGCCCAGTTAGCTTGAGCTCAGGCAGAGTTTTGCTTGCTGTTGGTCTCATTAGTTTTAGGCTTGTACCCCATGCGTAAGAAAGCACATTGTGGCTACAGTGTTTCTACAGGGGTGATGCTGAGGAAGCAGGAGATGGGTATCAATCCTTTCCATCTTCATCTAACCCAAGAATAAATATCAAGGAACGTAAGGCTTCTCTGCTTTATTTTTCATCTGACATCTCTGATACAGAGGTATTGTGCGAGTTGTTTGTTTGTTTTTCATTCAACCATGAAATTTCAGGCAGAACTGGGTGATGAATCTAGGCCTTCTGCATCCCAATCTGTCTGAGCTATAAAACTTCCCTTTATTTTTCATAATGTGTGAGTAACATTTGCTAAAGAGCACTGCTATAGACCAGTTAGTTCTGCTCTGTAGTAGTCGATGTGTTCTTTATTGTTGCCTTTCGAAGAATCAGAGTGCACGCTCAACAAGAAGACGAGAAATTACTAATTTTATACTGAAAGAGAATAAGATTCTCTAGCAGTGTCCTTGTCTTCTGACTAGGAACGTCTCTAGATTTAGTCTTAAGCAGTTCTCTTCTGAAAGGGGTTAAAAGGTGTCAGTTGCAGTGGAGACTGGGATTCCTATCTCCTGGAACTGTTTTTTTCCTCAGCAAATTTGTTTATTATGAACAGCTCTCCTGTGATGGTTACAGTTCTAGTCTAGACGTGAACCAGCACCTCATAGACTCAAGGCCTTGTCAACCTCTTCACTCAGTAAACTGTGAATGTTCATTTACAAACCTTTCTGATAAGTTATAGGATGTAAAGAACACTTCATTTCTTAAATTTTGTTTTTTGTTCATATTCTGACTTCAGCATCAAAATGGAGCCCTAAGTAGGGAGGATCAAGATGTTTTAATAACGTAAACCTCACTGTCCTTTTATTGTCTGGCTTAAAGACACCAGCTGTAATAAACCCTAAACCATCCCAGTCTCTAAAACTAGTCTGAAGGTTGTTTTTCCAGATGGAGCAATTTAAACTTAATAAAATCACAACACGCCTGGGAATAAGGGGGCAACACATTTGCAGGGGAAAAAAAAACAAAAACAACCATAAAAGAACATGGATTACATGTGAGAATATTTTTGGAACTGTGTAAGCATACATGGCAGTGAACAGAACAATAAGAGAACAAGCTCCCAGCTGATTGGCTGCATACGTGCTGGCACACACTGTACTGTACTGTCAGCAGCAGACTTCTGCTGAGTGTACTGCTGAGGTCTCTGCTCCTCATCATCCTCCTTACGCCTTTCAGCAACTGGAGAAGCTTAGACTAAAATGAAGAACTCCAGGCAAGGGCATTCCCCAGAATCATCACTCGCCTTCTTCCTTTTCCTTATTCTTGCTTCTTTCACCAACCTCTTTTTTATGTTTGGTCTCTATAATGTCAAAATACAATAAAATAAAAGATCCTTTGCCAAGAGAGAAGGAAAAGGTAGGAAGAAGAATTGGTTGGACTAGGGCTCTCCATTTTCCTGTGAAGCAATAGTTTTAGAAGAAAACAAGATGCAGTAGTGCTCAACAGCTGCCCAGGGGGTGGCAAGAAATTGACTAGCATATGTGTGACCGTGCTCCTGAGAGCTGTCGTAGACTCATTATTTTCATATAAAGATATATCCTGATCCACTGCGTCTGAAAATTTAGTAAACTTCAGTAGATCTCTTTAATTACTTGAGAACTCTATGAATGTGGAAGTACATATTAAAAATTGTTTTGGACCTGGCTTTTTAACTTCATTTGAAATTCCTGTTATTGCAGTGGAAGAGACAATAAACAGTCCGGGAATGATCCTAGTAGTTTGCTTGCTGCACAGAGGAATTGGAACCGTCTAATGTAAGTGACCTTTCATCTTTTTTCCTGGGGTGCCAAGGAAGAGTACAATGATCTGAAGAACGTTACTTTTTTTTTCCTAGTTTTCATCAAAATGTATGTCATGGATCCTTTAAATAGAATTTAAAAAAGCACTATTAATGGCTCAGTTTATAACTCCATCCTCAGTCCTTTAAACCTCACAGGTTGGAGCTTATATAAAAAAAAAAAAATGCAGATTCCCTGTGTTTCTACATGGACTTAAGTTTTCTGGCACCTACTAGACGTCACAAATTTTCTAGTTTATGAATGCAAGAGGCTGCCATGCTTTTTGTGAGAAGTCTTCTTTTTTCCAACAGGAAATTCATTTTTTTTCCTCTAGGATTATTTTCAAGTTACTGTAGATTGCTTTATTTTCTGAAAAGGTCAAGTCTTTTATATATTGGTTCATCATCACTCACTTTCATTTGACAATAATGTAAACTCAACGACTGCATTCTGAAGAACTCTGTGTTGTGATAATAGTAGAAAATACATTTGATAAATTTTATTTCTGCCTTCTGTTTTTGAATTAGCTGCATTTTTCTCCAAATGTATTTGTTGCTTGGAATGAGTGGGTGTGTAACTCTGAGCTATAAATTCATTCTGAAAACTGTTCAGAGGAGGTAATAGTTTGATGTGACATTAGTCTTAGGATAGTGTTTCTATTTTGTTAGTGGCTGATCCATAGAAATTCAAATTAGGTTTCTAGTTTTTATCCTAGAATACTGTTTTTCAAACTCTGTTTCCGTATGCACCTGATTTTTCATCTTGCTCAAAAAAAGAAATTAAGGATTTGAATCTAGACAATATGTTCTGAGAAAGTGCAAGTTTGTGTACAAAACCATAACAATTAAAAATGGAAATAAAGCCCCTAGCCATTTTTTAGCTTTGGTGAAATAATGTCACCAAAATGACAAGCATTTTAAGGACGTTATCTTGTTGTCTTGTGTTATTTTTGTGCTTGAGTTCTCAAAGTCAGAATTCCATACTGCACCTAATGTACTCTTAAGGGGAAAAGGCATGCCATTTTCTGATTCCTGCAAATAAAGAAATGCAAAATCAATTAAATTCAGACAGTATGCTTCAAATTGAATATACTACTGCTTTTACCAAAAGCACGTACAATGGGACAGTTAGGATTTTTCCACTTCTTTCTGTTTTCTGTAGGTAGAGGGTGACGAAGAAGCACTGATGTGTTTTCAAATGACCACTGCAGAAATAGTTCCTTTTGTATTTCTGACATGCATGCTTTCTGTGGAATGTCAGCTGCAAATGTGAATGCAGCCAGAATTGCATTTGCACCATGCAGATGTCTGTAAAGCAGTATTTTTCACCTCTTTTGCTTTTCTGTTTACTAATCTGAATGAAATGCTCTTTGAAGCTGTGTTTATTATGTCTGTTCAGCAACAGAGTTGTCCAGAATATAGTCTAATGTATTTTAAATCCTAAGAATAGGGGAATTTGACTCTGGCAGTGGTGATTAACTGTAAATCTTAAAGTGCACTATGGACTAGAAGTGTTCAAATTATTTTTGTTGAACTATTGAACTGTTCCATCTTTTTCCTTTTTTCCTGTTCCTGGACTGATCTGGCATTCTATGAACGTGTTAATTGCTCAAAAAAAAAAAAAAACACCTAAATAAACTTGTAGAAAAACAAATTGATTATGAAGATTTTTTTTATCAGCTTTGCGCTGGTACTGTTTCTTTAAGGACTGGGTATTTTTTTCAGCCATTTATTTCATTTCCCTGCTTAGTAGTTTTCTCTTTCTACACTATGCTTAGATAATTTAGTCCATTCAAATGAGAAAATAAGCAAAAACATCAAATCCATGATGACTTGTGATATTACTTCTCAGCAGGGACGATTACTCACTGTCTATTTGTAAAATGTTTAGGACTCATAATTATCTAAAGTACTAAAAATATTTGCCATGCAGTTATACATATGCAGCTAGTAATAATAAGCTACAAATAATGAGTGAATGTGCCTTTGCTGCTTATAAAAAGTAATTCCATTTGTTTTTGCTTAGGATCTATAGAGCTGCTGACTGAATTCAGATTCTGAAGACCAGGTGGAAATGTTGGATAATTTTTCTGACTTCATAAGCAGTGTAGATTGGATATTTCTATCTGTTATGGATAATTACATCAGTCTGCATTTATCCTTTCAATTCTGAGGGAAGGTAGTGTGAAAAGGTTTAAAGTAGAAAAAAAATCTAGCATAGTAATTGGAGGCTTACTGATTAAAAAAAAGGTTTAGGGGTTTAGTGTAACAATCTTCTTATATGTAAAGAGTAATGCTCATATCACAGTTCAAATTTCCTCCTTATACAAAGTGGAAGAGATTAGGAAATATCTTATTCCTTCTTGCAAAATTATGTAAAATCATGGTGGGAAATAGATTCCGGAGAACAGTGCAGTTGTTTCTCTATAGTAAATGTGATTTGCTAGTGGAAAGAAATGCAAGATGGCCATCTGTTGGATTGTGCAGCAACATGTTTGGCTTCCAGGTCTCAGTGTGGGCTGCTGGTAGTGCAGAAAGGAACAAGTACACGGCTTATTGCTAGGGCAGATGGTGTTTGTGGACAGTATAAACTCAGTTTTAATATAAGTCAATTAAGAGGCAATGTATTCCTGTGAAATTGGGTCCTGAAGTAGTGCAGACGTCTGGAATGAGGGCAAGGCTTTGTCATCGATATGTTTCTGGCTATAGAGAGGTTTTCTGCATCTTTTCATGGCCAGCTGTCATCAGAATGATGGATACAGCACTGGGCTACAGACTGAGAGAGCAAACATGCAGATGATCGCAAAAGGCATGTCATTGCTTAGGAGAAGACTAGCTTAGCCCTGTGTGACACTTTCAGATATATATTTTGAAGACCATACTCATGGAGATAACAACATTTAGCTATAAAATATTCGGTGTAGTGTAAGATTTAGATTAGGCACTTTAGATCCTTACGCTTTGTGTATTAGTACCTTTTAATTAAAATCTTTTCCAATGTATTGATTATTAAATGACACAGTCAGTAATTGAGCCTTTGATTGTCCCAGGTCTACTGATGCAGATACACAATTTGATAAATTAGCCTAGCTGCATGTCATGACCTACTGCATGTTCACGCTGAGGAATCGAGCCAGCGCATTTCTGCTCCTATCTGAAATCTTGTGCCAGTGTGCCATTCTGAACTGGCTTTTATATCTTTCTCAGATACGGAATGACCTAGGTAGGTTTACCTTCCAGTTTCAAGGTGGTAACTGCACTTTACTATCCAATTCTAAATCTTTTTAATTTAGATAAATCAGTGGAAATACAGGCTCTCTCTCCAGTCACAAACTTCAGTGTAAAACTAGAGCATGTTATTACTATTCCAGGTGACAACCGAAAGGAGAGATCCTGATGTGCTGTCATGGACTGAGTGTTTGGGAAAGCATTTTGTAATGCCTCTCCTATATTGCTGCTTCCACTAACCATTACAGCTCCCAGGACAAAGCACTAAGCCACAGTGAATTCAATTGAAGCATTATCAGTGGTCTTTTCATCTGTGCAAAGTATTTGGAAAACTGCAGTATTTGGAGACCTCCCTGGCTTGTCTGGCTTTTTTTTTTTTCCTGTGCCTTTTTGTTGTTGTTCCCATTTAAAACTGGGAAGAGCTGAATCAGTGTTGAAAATCACACCCTACACGTTCCTCTGAAAAACAAATACATTGGATTTTAATTAAAAATTAGAGAGACATGAAAGGTCACTTGTTCATTCAAATGTAATGTAATTCGAATGGCTATAAATTAATTTTATTTCATTCTCTGCTTTTTTTTTTAAGTTCTTTTGTAGGTCAGCAACATTGCAAAATAATGTAGCAGAGAGTTTCAGTGATTGATCCAAATGAATGATTTGTTTGCCATGTTTTGTAGCAGAGGTCTACTGTGAGCATTTGATAATTGTGATTGTTCTACTGGAGATATTCAAACTGTTTGCAGATACCAAGTATTTGACAGCTAAATTTCTTGTGACAATCAAAACTCACATTCTTAGTTCTTGTTTTGTTTCTTTTGTTTGTTTGTTTGTTTTGTCTTTGTTTGTGGGGGGGGATTGGATATTTTAGTTCAGTTTATGACAGCTGCTCCTAGTAGGTAGTGGTGCATTTATCCTGTGCATTACAATCAGTAGATTAATATCAAGTTCTAACAGAGGGTTCAGCTGATACTGAAGGGACACACCTGGAAGGGCAGTGTACAAGCTGGAAAAGGACAACATGCAAAAATACAGATATCAGAACTTTCAAGAATTGCAAATTATGAATTCTATAGCCTGTAGCAGGGAATTCAAATTACTCTTCTATATGATTGTAAGCGTTTATGTATGTAGTGAGCGTAAAATGCTCACTATATATATTGAAGGTAAATCTCTTTTCTTAGTCCAAACAATTAGTAATTCAATTGGGAAGTCATTCCAGGCACAGAGTATGTAATAGAACCATGGAATCATTAAGGTTGGAAAAGACCTCTAAAGAACATCATGTTTAACCATCAACCCATACCCACTGTGCCTACTAACCATGTCCCTTAGTGCCACACCTCCACATTTCTTCAATACCTCCGGGGATGGTAACTCTACCACCTCCCTGGGCAGCCTGTCTCAGTGTCTCATTGCTCCTTCAGAAAAGAATTTTTTCTTAATATCCAACCTGAACCTCCCCAGGCACAACTTGAGGCCATTCCCTCCCATCCAATTACTGTTACATGGGAGAAAAGGCCAACCCCCACCTTGCCACACACTCCTTTTAGGTAGCTGTAGAAGGCAATGAGGTATCCCCTGAGCCTTCTCCTCTCCAGACTGAACAATCCCAGCTCCCTCAGCCACTCCTCTTAAGGCCTGTGCTCCAGACCCCTCACAGCTTTGTTGCCCTTCTCTGGATATGCTATAGGGCCTCGATCGCATGTAATGAGGGGCCCAAAACTGAACACAGCACTCGAGGTGCAGCCTCACCAGTGCTGAATACAACAGTGAGTTACAAAACAATAGTTTTGTTAGTACAAAGCAATAGTTAGATTGCAAGAAATCTTTATGTCCCACTTACAAATGAAGTCTTCCCACAGGAACACAGGGTTCCCAGAGCATGTCAGAAAAAGGTTATGCAGTTTCAGGGGAGATGCCTGGCAGATTGTGTGCTGTTTTAAGAAAAACTGGTCTTTCTGCTGTGTAAGGTATAATTCTTTCCTAGTCAGCAAGTTGTAATGGGAAAGCCCTAGTTTAGTTCTGATTTCATGTTGTACTTAATATAAATTTTGTGACTTTGCTTCTATTTCAATCTATAGAGAAAGCCTGGTTCTCTTCTTTTTTTTTTTTCTTTTTTTTCCCCCCTGTAATTTAAATGAGCTGATTTTAAAATTGCTGACTGACGCTCTTTGGAGATCATCGCTTCCACAACCTCCTAGGTTCCCTCAGAGGAATGCACAGGATGTATCCTACATAAAAACTTCATTCTCAGAAGTAATGAGGAATGGGATATGTAAATGGGAAGTGAGGTATCAGTGCGTGTTAAAGGTAAGGGAAAGGTAAATCATATTCAACAGAAGGAGACAAAAGCTACATTATATTTGTACCGAAATCAAGAAAAAATCCCTCAGAAATTTATGAGCAAAACCAAACCCTTTTTTTAAATAGTACAAAACAGTATAACAACACTTCCTGATATGTTTGAACCTTTAATATCCAGGCTTTCTCTTTAACCCTGCAAGAGAGATAGATAAAGGTTTTGCTTTCATTGCACAAGACAGATGAGATCATTAAAGCAAGATAGCAAATGTGGATTATGTCACCACAAATACCAAAGAAGAAGATGACACTTCAGGTACTTGCCTCTGGCTAGGTATATAAGGCCAATGTTATATTCTTATCTAGGCATAGCCTTGCTGCTTACCTTACTGTAAATTAAACTGACTGCTTGTCTTCACTGTGACTGAAATAACTCTTTTTTTTTTCTTTTAACCTCAAGGTATATAACACACCTTAGCTTTTCTGAGGTAAAACATAGTGAAGGGGAGACACTTCAATTTTATGAGATTGACATTATACATCTACCTAAAGTTGACTTATCTAAATTTATCTCACATTAAATCTGAAGTACTCTGACATTGTAGGGTTATTTTTGTTTTGTTATATTTTTTAACATCACACAAATCTGTGCGTGTACTGATTACCCCAGCAGAATTGTAGCTTGTCTTGAGTACCAAATTCTTTTAACAGCAGAATTCCTAGTTATGCTACCTGTAGAGATCACAAAGTTGATGTTAGTTTATCTTTTCCCACAGACAAGCAATCTTCCTCCTTCTCCTGCTTCGTTACTCAGGTGTATATTCCAGTTTGACTCACTGCTGTGTGCCGTTCTGCTGTTCTCCTTACTAGATGTACCTGCTCAGACTTAGGTACTTAGAAAACACTCATCTAGCTGTGGGCTTCCTGCACTGCTGTCATCTGCTTTCTACTGAAGCAGGTGTAATTAACATTGGAACAGTATTTGATACCTCTGCACAATTTATTCATCCACCTTAGAGTGGCAGCCTGAGATTTGCTGAATTTTCTACACTTAAATAGAACTCAATATCCTATGATTTTTGTTTAATTCTATTATCTGTCAAATGTGTTATCAGTAGATCAGGTTCTTGACCTTATTCCTATGCTAATCATTTTCTTCATTTCACTGTGTATTGTTAAAAAGTCTGCATAACATTGCAGATCCACGTAAAATTATTTAATTCTTCTTCTATTCCCGTAGGACTCAAAGTTTCATGACTGTACTGATAAAATATCCTGGTATAATTTCTTTAGGTACTAGTATGGATTGGCGCATCAATATGTATTTTGCTTTCCTAACTTTGAAAGATTTTCTCATCCATTTTCCTAAAAGTTCAACTATGCATTCATTCATCTTTGATTTCTGTATTTGAAATATTTCCCAACAACTCTTGTTCCAGTTGAATTACATCAAATTTGCTTCAGGGAACCAAAGTATAATAAAACACATTCTGGCATATAATCTCACTTTAAAATAGTACAAAAATGGCCACAACTCTGAGAGCAACAAAGTGCATGAGTTGTTTATAAATGCTTAAAATTATTTGAGCTTAGAGAGCATATTACTAGCAAGGCTTTTCTGTCTAACATAGAGGGAAGAAAGTTGAGGAGTGTCCAATCCCTTCTGATATAGATCAGAAGAAAAACAGCACCAACATTTTCTGTTAAGTTTGAAGTTATTTTTACTTCTTTGTTTAACAGTAAAGACAGTGTTCATCTTCTTTGAAAATGTTTCAGGCATAGATTTGATAAGGTCTGCTCTTGTTTTAATCATTGGAAGAAATGGTAGTTCAGCTTTCACTAACTTGATTTTTGGTTTCCAGATTTAGCACGTTTACAAACATAATCAAATTTTTTATAAATTGACCAATTTTCCCATTAATTGTGTGATCATCACAGAAAAAGTACTGTGAATTGTACATTCTGTGTAATAGATTTGTGACACCTTGCTGTAGAAGGCATTAAAACAGGCAATAATTTGACCTACAGTATTCATCCTTTTTTTTTATATTGTGTATATCATTCTCAGTATCAGGGACACTTCAGTAATTGAAGACATGCTTGAATTTCTAGTTGTAAATCATAGTGCTCGGAAATAATCTATAGAATCCTTAGAGTTGGAAGGGACCTTGCAGAGTCATCTAGTCCAGCTTCCCTGCGACGAACAGGGATGTGCATAGCTACATCAGGTTGCTCAGTGCCTGATCCAGCCTCACCTTGAGAGTCTCCAGGAGCAGGACATCCACCACATCTGTGGGTAGCCTGTAGCAGTCCTTCACCGCCCTCACTGTAAAAGGCTTTTTCCTTATATCCAACCTAAATCCACCCTCTTTAAGCTTGAAGTCATTTCCCCTTACTTTATTGACACAGACCCTGTTAGAACATATCTTCTCCAGGCTGAACAACCCCAGCTCTCTCAGCCTGTCCTTGTAGGAGAGGTGTTCCATCCCTTGGATCAGTTTTGCGGTCCTCCTCTAGACGTGCTCCAACGGGTCCATGTCTCTCCTGTACTGAGGACTCCACATCTGGACACAGTATGCCAGATGAGGTCTCACCACTGCAGAGCAGAGGGGCAGGATCACCCCCCTAGCCCTGCTGGCCATGCTTCCTTTGATGCAGCCTAGGGTACAGTTGGCTTTCTGGGTGGAAGTAGGTGCAGATATACTGCAAAATTCCGGAGAGATTTTTCTCTGTTGATGTTTTCTTCTCAGTGACTACTTTATGTTTAAGGTACTTTTCAGTAGAAGTTGTTTATTCTGCATTATTAATCTGTGATCAGCAAAAGCTTTTCTGACTGATCTGGGTCCCACCTGGAAAGTTCACCTTTTGGAATCCCTGACCTCTAATGCAGTCGGGTCATGCAGTATTGAGGCTCCTCAGATTTAAAACAAACACTGTATTAGTCTCTAAATGGCTGTGTGTTATCAAAGAGAAGTTAGCATAAAATTGTCTTTACCCCTTCCCTGCAGAGGAACTAAATACCTGTAATTCAGGAAAGGCTTTTGGTGATGCCTGGAGTACCAGGGTTGCTGTGCCAAGACTACTGTAATTGCTGTCTTATTTGTTTCATATTGCAAAATTTCAGTTTCATCAAAATAGTAATTTTTTGCAGGACTGTTTCCATCACAAATATACTGTTGACAGATATGCTTGAAGATGTTTCCAGAATCAGTGAGTTAATTTGTTTGCATTTTATGGTTTACTTCTGTCTTTCTTATTTCCTTTTATTTTGGCAGCATGCTATACCGTATTTTCAGGTTTAATATCATCACATTATCAAAGGCATTACAGAATTACTCATCACTTTGCTATTTCAAGATACTGGGTTTTTTCCTTCAAATTTAGGACAAAATGAAATGGTATAAAGTCAGTCTATTCAATAAGATGGAAATTCTATAGCTGGTTTAACGTTTCTATTTGTGTTTTTGAGCTCTGAGTGCCTGATTCAGTGCCCACCAAAATAAATGGGATATTTCTATGGAACTGAGTATCTTTGGACTCAACTTTGGTTTTAAAGTGTTTTCAAACCAATTACTGATGCTAAGAGTCTTTTGTCTTTCAGTTCTATATGTTCCTGGCGCTATATTCAATGGCAGCATAACTGACAGTAAGTAATCCATGCTGGGCATCCATATTTAACTCAGTGTGAGGATGTGAGAGCGCCTCGTTTCTACTCTGGATTCTTATGCTGGATGATTACTGTAACAGAATTTGCTATGAGCTGTTATTAAGGCTCCAATTCTTTATTACTAGATCTGTGTGAACACTGAAGTTTTGATTTTATTGAGGGAGAAAGGCTTTCATCTTCTGCCACTTTAAGTTACTTCTGCAATTTTATTTATTTTTTTCAGTAAGATTTGAAGAACAGTAACTTACAGCTAAATGCAGTTATTGTTTCCATACAGAAGTGATAAAAAAGTCTGGCAGGAAGCTTTGCTGCATGTGGAGCTGAGGTGGAAAACAGAAGTGATGCTGGTCACATATTAATGTTAAAGTCTGTCTGTCCTGGTGTTTTCATGTGTGATGCCACTGCCATTTCTGAGCCCTCCAACAACTCCTGGATGCCAAGAGAAGTATTTTTGCAGAGGAGGCCAGGTCATCTCCTCTATTACACCTTCATAAGCGTGTCTATTCAGAGTAGAGCAGGTAGAAGAGATTAGAAATTTCTGTGTACAGAATGCTTCTCTTGTGACTGTTGTGACCAACTGTGTGCAGCTGTAGCAGGGACCTTTATCAGTTGTGACACAGTGGACCAAGAGGGAATAAAGCCTGTTGCTCCTCCTCAACCATTCAAGATAAGCACAGAGAATCAAAAGATGCCTTTTAATTTGTCTCTTGGGTCACCTGAGTCAACAGATGTGACTCTGGACATATAAAGGCAGCAGATGGCACTTCAACAGTTTTACAGAAAGGAACAGTACATTGGTGAGCAATTTATTTTCTTGAAAACTGAGTACTGCGTTGTTGAAACTGTGTTCCATGTCTACTATTGCACTTTTGTGGGGTGTGATACTTCAGGACTGATTTAAAATGTGGGTTGTTGCTTTTCTTCGGTCTATGGTAGATGCTCAAGTGGATGCCTGTTTTGCCAGCTTTTTTTTGCTTATAGGGAACTGATGCATTTGTCACTTGTCCCCTTTGCTCTCAAAACCCATTTATCAGAGATGTGGTGATTGTTTAGGATATCTTCAGAAAGCCCAAGTAACTTTGTTTGCTTAATAATAATGAGCAGAGGCTTGAAGTTGCTGCTAATAGGGCTTCTAGGTAACACTGTAGAAATTGTCAGTTTATCTCAGGGAAAGCTATTCAGAGAAAGTCTTGACAGATGAAGACTTTTTCCCTCCCTTTTCACCCTTTCTTCCCCCCCTTTTCACCCTTTTCCTTTCCCAAATAGGTGGGCACATTTGAAAGGCTGTTAATCATGTTCAAATGTACTCGTAAAGATTTAAGTCCATGTGTTCCTCACACCTTAGTAGTACTAGGAATCATGTGTTTTACATAGTGTATTTTGAACTCAGCATCCATAAGAATTTTGACATCTTTTTTTCAAAATTTTTTAGCCATGTGAACAGGTTGTTTCATTTATAAAGAAAGAATAAGATGGAAGTGTGGGAATAGCAGGTTGTTCAGATGTTTATGACAGAAAGGTATTTTAGAAAAGCCTTTTGGTGATATTTTTGAACATCTGTAAGAATTTCTATTGGAAATAACTTTTATTGCAAGCACTTGGCTTTCCCACATTTTCACCTTATTTTCAAAAGAAAATGATGATGCAAAGCAAAAGTAATCCCAGAATTCCTTTATAAATGGATTTGCATCTCACAAGATTCTGTTTTTTTGTCATGACAATGTTATCTCAGACAGATCTCTGAGACACAATTTCAGGACTGTGTCATGCACGTTTACAGCCATTAGAGGTCAGTACATGCTCATTCATACGAGTACATTTAAAGCATTTTATTTATCTAACTTAATAACAAGTTTTTGATAAAGATGAAAATGAAACGTCACTTCTGTGACATCTTAGTAAATGAAAGGATTCTTGGGAACTGTAAAAAGTTAATGAACAAAAAGCATGCATTTCTGCTAACATCTTCATGACAAGCAGTGTGAGAAAGGAAAAAATGCTCTGTTCTGTGTGTGTACTAGTTCAAGGAGAATAACATAGCAAATGTCAGCGAACTGGAATGCATGACAGTTGTTATCGAAGGTGCTTTTCCAGCTTTCGGTTAATTCCTCTGCCTCACTGAGATTTGTTTCTCTTTCATCCTACTCATTACGAAGTTTAAGGTCTAGAGCAAGCACCAGGACAGCTACAGCAAAGAACCTGTGCTTTGCAGTGTAATATTTTTAGTGGCCCGTGTGAACCTCGTGTTGATGGAACTGCTCTCTAAAAAAAGTACAAAAAATATGGATTTTATCTAAATAATCTTGAGTTGAAGAGAATGAAATTCTTAAGCTTCCAATCTATGGATTTGTAGCTGATTTTACCACGTTATCTTTATTTCAGCAGATGTGCTATAAACTGGATATGTTAAAAATTGACAAAACTCTGAGAAATAGAGGATTCAGGATGTTCAGAAGTTATTTTCCAAAAACAGTGCTCACTTCTATCTTTCTGCATTTGTTTCACTATCTCCTCAGAGGGAAATGAGTAAAATTCTATTTGGATATAGTGTGGGAGAGTGAAAAACAGACACTGAACTTAGTGGTTTCAGTCCCCACCGGAAAAAAGGGCTGGGAAGTTCTGTTTTGAATTCTGGCAGAAAATGAATTTGAACTTATGTTACCTGCTATAAATGGAGGCTATCGGTTATGGAATCTTCTCTCCCTAGAGCCAAATGTAAAAGATAAACTAAAATTGTTAACTAGAATGGGTTTAAGATTTTGTTCAGGAAAAGAAAAAACACACACAGACGCATGCAGAAAACATTCTAAATGATTTTGAGTTTGACCCAGAAGAAATACTGAAACAGAGAAAAAAATTAATTGAATGTTATTTTAGTTCCCTGGACAGCAGGAAAGGTAATGTGAACTGCTTCCTATCTACAACTAAGCTATGAAAATAGATTTCAAGTGCAGAAGGTCAGTTGAAAACTTAAAATGCAATTTATTAACTAACATGGTCTTATTGAGAAAAAAACACTGAAACTCAGTCTCAGCAGACAAGAAATACAACAAAAATGCTCCTTATCCAGGACTGCCAAGGCTTCAGGCTCAACTTGGATTTTATAGTATGGGTTATTTATCTTGAAGTATAGTTCCTACAGCTATTTGCCATCTGAAAATCTCAGTTTTCTTTAAGAGAACATATTGTTGCCTTTGTGGCTGGAGAGGAACACATGAAAATACAAAAACCCCTAACTCAACTGTTCCCCTAGTGTCATAAAGTAAACAAACAAAAATAAACAAATAAAACACAAAACCAAACTTATAATGTCATGTTGCTCCAGGAGGTAGGGATATGGGATAAACAAACAAACAAGCAAAAACACCAAATGCAAGGAGGCTGTCAATAAAACTGTGACAGCTGGCCATGCTGAATGTGGGAAGAAAATCTGCTAAGTGTATACAAGGGCTGCTCCAAAAGTAATGCCTCCTACTTTATTCTGTTGGCCTCTGATGTCAGAGGCAGTTGTTGATGGTATGGCAGTAGAGGTTGAACCTTTCCACCGATGTCCTGGTACATGTTGCTGCCATGTGACAGATGGTAGCAGAGGGGTAGTCTGACAAAGTGTTATCTGACGTGGAAGTGCATATGAAACAAAGGTATGGCATTGATTTCCTCCATGTGGTAAAAATGGCACCCGTTGACACTCATCAATGCTTGCTAAAGGTTTATGGAGACCAAACAGTGGATGTGAGCACAGTGAAAGCTGGACTGTGTGGGCAACATTTTCCCAGCAACAATGCCATGATATAGCAACTATGAAACAGTAGGTTACCTGTGCTGCTCCTGAGTTTTACAAGTGCAGTGTGCAAGCTCTTGTTTGTTGCTGGCCAAAATGCATTACTAATGGTGGTGACTATGTAGAAAAATAGTTTTTTGTAGCTGATAATTTACTCTATCAAATAGTGTTATTGTGCTTTTCGTACCTGCTGTAGTATCCATGGAAATAAATAGGAAGCGTTACTTTCAGAGCAGCATACATAGGCCTGGATATATGAGTCGTAAAAATTGTAAGGTGCTGAGTGCTTGAAGTCAACAGAGCTCTGTGTTATCCTAAGGAGAGGGTCATGATTCACTGTGAGGATGTCATAAGACTTTTTTTTTTTTTTTAGACTTCGCTTTTACATGGAACTACTCTTTATGTGTCTCTTTGTTTACAACATCGAAGTCTGGACATGGGTAATCTTGAATATATTACTAAAGTAAATGTCATGTTTTCCAAGTCAGAGAATTTTTTAGATATGTACTTTAGTCCAACTCAAATTCTTAAGAAAGCAACAGGCTGTGTACTAGGAGTACATCAGCCTTACTGAATAAAATCATATTGGTCTAAGATCTGATTATTTAAGATAGTGAAATTTCCTGGCCTCAGATATCTAGTAATAAGCATGTCAGCTTCATGGTGCTTTTTTTAAAGGAGTAATAAATATATCAGAGTTACGTATTTCTTAGGTAGTAACACACTCTACTAACAATCTGTATAAGAGCTGCCTTAAATAATGTGTACAAGAGGCAATAAGTTGGGTCATTTAGCACCTGGGACAGTAAAATGGTTGTAGCTCAGCTGTCTCCCTTCCCAGGACAAGAAATCTGGAGTCCTAAATAGCCTGCTAGAGGTAGCAAGGTCTGCAGCATGGTAGTTGCTGTGGGAAGGAAAGAAATGGTAAAGCTTTTCTTCTCCTGTTTTATTTCACGGAAGTAGGATAGTAAACCTCATTCTCCAGAACTTCCTATGCCAGTTCTCTATTCCCACTCCACCCCTTCCTTCTGTCCACCTTTTTTAATGGAAAGGAATTTTAGTATCCTCCCCAGCTAAGTGTACAGTGCCTTTCCCAGTGAGAAATATTTAGTCATCTCTGATCTATTTTAAGCAAGTTTTCCTCCTCTGAAGAGAAGATGACAATATGCAAAGAAGCTGCGTAGAAGCTGCGTTAATGCTGCTCTAAGTCTGTGATGTCAGCTGCTGTTTGCAAGTGAACAACTGGTGTGAAAAGCAGCTGTTAAAGGTAAAACACCATCTTACTGTAATGAAAACTCTAGAACATCAGTCTCAGAGCACGTTATAGCTGATCACTTAATAGCTTGAAATTCAAGCAGTATTAAAATAAACAGCTCAAGAGTATCATCCTGGATTACAATCTCATGTATGGAAAAGGTTGCTTGGGAATCCTCTGCAAGAAGGTTGCTAAAGATTGGTGGAGAATTGCCTCCCAAGCTAAAGGGGATGAATGCACATAGCAGAAAGTGGAACGAACCCCGACTAGAAGTACATCAAGTCCCAGCTTGTCTTTGCCAACAGATAGAAAATAATATATGCATCTTTCTTCAACTCAGGGATTTCTTTCAAAACAGAATTATAGACACCGGGAAAAAAAAAAAAAAACAACAAAAAACAAACAAACAAAACCTCTTGATTCCGGCTATTCCCTGAGGTCTGTCAAACTCACCTTGCATAATGTAACAGAGGGTCACACGGAGTAAAAGAATGAATGAACGCCATGGGAGAGAAGCTTTAGTTTTTCAATGTCTCTCCACAATGTAAAATACTCCAATCATATATGTGTGTTTAATGAAAATCTCATGACTGAAGCTAAAATCTTGAAAACGAACCTTCTGCTCTTGAATTCCTCTGAATAATTTTATTCCCTGGTCTATGTACTGGCTTTGAGGTGAATCCTAGAGTCTTAGTACTTCTGGAACACCAGAGTGTGTTCAGCTTCCAAGTGCTTCTGTAACAAATGCAGGGAGCTTCAAACTAAATCTGAGATACAAATTATTCCAGGCAAGGGACAATAATATCTGTGTTGCTGTTTAAATATGATACAGTGCAATTACATATAAGGCTTAAACAAATCTCAAACACTCTCAGAATTTGTGGATTTTAAAAAAAAAATAAATTAGGGGATAATTTCCAAATAGCCCAATCTGCTATTTGGATTGATTTCTAGGATGAATTTTTAAATTTTTATTTCAAATTAATTTGGATTCTTATCCTTCCATCTGTACCTTGTACCTGTTTAGAGCTTCATTGATTTCAGAGAGGCACAAATTTGAGAAAAAAATACAGCTAAGTATTTTTAAAACAAAACAGCAGTTAGGTCTACATAGTTGTGGATAGAGAAAAGCTCTGGAAGTTCAGACTAAAAAATTTCTACTCATGTCAAAATATAAGAAATTGGATCTAGAAAACCTTTGCAATCTTTACACTATGTAGGTAAAGGGAACAGTAATTTCATTTACTCTACCTCTTTGGAAAAAAACTATCAAGAACAGAAAGGTATTGTGAGACTGTCAATGAAAAAATCTTAGTTTTTATAAGGCAACTTGAACCTAGCAGCACTTTAACACTATGACTGATGAGCAACAGGTATTTTTCGTATGCAAGTCTCATGTACTTCCCTGAAAAGGAGTATGGACAGAATTGAAATGATGAATGTCAAAACTATAGGCAGTAGCAGTGAGAAATTAGACTAAACATAACCCATGTTTGGAGTCACAGTTAACACAGTCTAATTCTGTGTCACATCTTGAAACGATTTGTGCACTGAAAATGGGAAAAGCAAGCAATGTACTTTCAGTAAGTTCAGTAATGTTGATAGAAAGGTGTTGAAGCATAACTACTCCTGGGTGACTAGCTCTGTTAACTTCACAAGGTCTAATCATATGAAGTGCTTCACTGAATAAGAAATGCAAAAGTTAGCCCTTTTTTTATTAAAAAGGGTATTTTGAATATTTCACAATGATGTTTTGGTTGGTTGGTTTGTTTTAAGATATATAGCATTACTAGTTGTAATCTGGTCCTAGAGCCACAGACATTAACTATGTTGTAAATGTTATGTTGCCCAAGACAACTCCTCTTCACTCAGTGCAGCCCAGGCAAGCCAACAGATTGACATAGAGCATAGCGCTGTCCCTCCTATTTTATTCTGTCAGCAAATGGAGATAATGACAGTACCACACTGGGTTATTCCAAATTACGGAGACCAACAAACAGAGCAGCCTGACTAACAGGAGATCTTAGAAAAGAGGGCTGGAGTCTGCTTTGGATAGCTGTAGAGATTGTATCACTGATGAAGGAGGTCAATAGAGAAATGGACCAAGAAAAAGTTGTAGCAACTACCTGTGTGTTTGTAAAGTTCTTTCAGCTTTTGGCTTGGATGAGTAATTCTGTAGCTAATCACATGAAGTTTTTCATTTGAGGAATAGGAACTACAAATCTGACTTACCAAATAGTAGGTAATAATGTGGTAATGGCACGATATTTACTGTGGAAGAAGCTAGAAGGGTATACTAAGCCTGCTTATGCTTACTGTTTTTTGCAGCAGACTTTTGGTCACTGTAGTGTTATTATTTTTTGCCAAGGTCCAGTTTTCTATTTTACTGTTGAATGTCTTAGTCAGACAAAACCAAGTCAGATTTTTTTTTTTCTTTCTGTGTAGTGGGATAGAGACAGAACTGCATTCAGCTGTCCAGTTTATAGTCTTAATCCTTGCAAGGATTATGAGATGCCGCAGAATGTCTTCAGTTTGTGTACAGATTCCTAGGCAAATACATGTACCATAAATAAAAAATTCCAACAAATTCCTAATGTTATGAGCACTTGCAGCTGATTGACATTTTAATACATGCAAAAGACAAATTCAAGTAATATTCAAGGAACCACGGGGACAGTATGTGCTTATGGCTTGCAACCCTTTTCATTCTGTCTTACTGTACATCATGAGAGAATAAGAAGGGGCACAAATTGTAATGAAAGACAAACAGATTTTGTTCCAAAAGAAAGGAAATTTATTGGTCTTTTTCCACTTGGGCCTGTGGTGCAGATTGTTATAGACCACCAAATACAACTTTTTTTAGGTACGAGTTATTTATTGGTATGAGACTTCATGAATTTTATGAAGCTTCTTCTGTGGCTTAGCAAACATGTTGTTTCCAACAGGGGTATAGTTTGGAAAGAATAGCAATACTCAATACTGATTTAAAAAAGTGAAAGAAAAAGAAACATTAAATGAGTAAAACTGCTTGGTTGGTAAATAAAAAGTGAATAAAATTGACTGTTTATTTTTCCAGACTGGAAACACAGATATGGATAAATTCCAGACCACTTCCTTGTATGATAAAAGGGAAAAACTTCTTACCTGTTTCACTCTGGACTACTCAATTGGTGTAGAGGACTTCTGCCAGATTATTTGTACAGTGAGTGGAAGAAGGTAAGCTTGTAATTCTTGAGCTTGTGGAGGCCTCAACCTCATGCCATTACTTTTATAGGCAGTCTAGACTCCTAACTTGGTGAACACTGTTTAATATGTCTGTAACTAAATGTATGAACAATTCCCCAGATATTAAAACTTAACCTTTTTTCAGTGTAGTAATTTCTGATACTTTTTCCCCAAAAGTGCAGGAGCTTGTATTGTATTTCTTTTTAATATCAGGGACAGGTCATTCTGAGAGAATCTTAGAAAAAATGTTTATAACATCTTCTCTCTGCATTCAGGAGTTAGCAGAATTCTTTGAAAGTAAAAATTCATCAGAATTCTGCACTTCTGCAAATTCTAGACTAGTAGCTGGAGGATACTGCAGCACCACCTGCAATTCTATGATGATTTAGGAGTGGTGGAATTTAGATTTCTGACAGAAGACTAACAACTTTCAGTTACAAGAGAATATTAAGCTCTCATGAGTTTTGCGTAAGTACTTTTACTATTTTTAAATAGGATGTAAATACATCTGAAATTGTAGGAAAGATCATTATTAAGATTGTTATTATTTTTAATTTATTTTATATTTTTATATTTTTTGTATCTTTATATATTTATACAATTCTGGAACATGAATTAGAAATCTGAAATGCGTGCATTCCTTATCAGTTCAAGAATAACAATGTTGTTCATGTGCAAATACATGAAGCTTAGGTATGGCTACAGTGTGCAAATCTGTCTTCTTTTACTGATGTATAGTACACAATCTGTGGATTTAATAGTTTAAAAAAAACACTGACACTTATGCTAGTTGCTGACACACTCTTTGCAAAAGTTATAAGTAAAGAATAGTAATAGTAGCATAGTTCTGGATGCATTGATATCAACAACAGAATTCCTTGCTGCAGTCTATTTTGCTCTTAAAAGAAAGGTAAGTTATTACACTGGTAAATGAGCACTGGAGGTGTGATTGGAGCTCTATTATGTTCAGTATGTAAAATGAGTGCCTTGCTCTGTAGAGCATACAAGAAAACTGAGATATAAGAGAGCTGATGGGAAACCAAATTCAGAGATAGTTCTGCTCTAGGTATATGCAAAGAGGAGAAATAGAATATCTGATCTAGTCATCAATGTTTAAGCTTCCTTTTGAAAACAAGCACTTTCATGTAGGTGTGAGAAAACTTGTCCAAGTGAGAAAATTCTTGCCCAAGTGTGGAATTACTAGAAATCTATCTTCATTTAAATTATTGCACTTAACCTCTTTCAAAAGCAGTTTTTGACAATTTCTTTGCTTCGGTGGTACTTACCTACAGTCCTTAAGTGAACAGTTTCTGAGATTAAAATGGTCATTTTGTTTTTAAATGTTTCCTAATCCCTTCATGAACATACTAGTTAGTGTAATTGAGTTGTTAAACTGGATTTGTCCTTGTCTTCATAGGAGTTAGTTTTGAAGGAAAGTCTTAGAAAGCTAACGTTACTGTCAGTCTGGGTGGTCTAACAAGTGTTCAGACAGGGTGCATACTTCCCCACATTGTTTCAATGGATGTATAGATTTATAACTGTGTACTGTGCATTTCCAGCTCTGACAAGTTCAGTAACATCAAAGGAAAACTGTGATTCCCAATAAATATTTTTATGTATCACTGCTTGGCTGCAAGCATATGATCATAACTGGAAATCTCTTCCCTGATTTATCCCCTTACAAGTTTTTTTTATTTTATTAGCAACATCTAGTAGGAATTCTCAACACTTTCTGTGGCTACTCTATTGTATCGTTGTTTTTCTTTTTTTAATGAAGATTTTGTGGGCAAGCAAGATGAATGAAAGATAGATTCTTTGTTCTTTACTGAGAGCCTATCCACAAAAATCTGCTGAAATATAGAGAAGATAGAAACCACAGATCACAGTGATAAAGTAATACATATGTAATTCAAATAGTGTAAAATATCATGTCTCTGCTTGCTCCATGCTGTTTCCCAAGAGATTCCCTTCAGCCATCCAATGAAGAGCTGGGGAGGATTAATGAGGCGTTTCAGATTTTAAAGGTACCACCTGTTCTGGACTGCCTGCTGCTGAGTTTTGGAGGCTTGCAGGTTTCTTATTTTTCTTACAGAGGCAGAGAATCAAATGGGGACAGAGGTAAGGATAGAATAGTTCAGTTGGAAAGGACCTTCAGTGATTACCTAGTTGAAGATAAAGTGAGGAATTTTTCCTCTTTGGAAGTATATGTGACTTCCCACAGAACAATGCTATTGTACCACTCCTTGATCTACGAGCCTGAAAGTGGATCAGTAACAGCACCTCTGTAATACACATCAAAATATCCTTCCAAACCACTGCTCTACTAAATAGCAACAAGATTGTCAGGCTTATCTGGAAAAAGAGTCTGTTTAACTACTTTTCTTCCCTGCTTGGTCTGCTGGAGTTGAAAAATGTAATTTGCAGAGTGCTGTAGCTTCTTCTAGTAATCCAAATTGAATGTTTAGTCTTTGATATACCCCTCAAGTCTGCAGATTCTTCCACAAAGACTGTGGTTTTGCACAACAGGCTTTCTTTCCTTAGATACCTATAGTTCTTGCAATCTCATAATTACCAGATAAGATTGAAATTGCTGAAAATGTCTCTTAAGGAAAACCAATGTTGTTCAGAAGCCTGGAGTCACATTTCCAGCTATAAAGTAACGCTTCTCTATCCATGAACCCTTAGAGAAGCCTCCACTCCCCTTAAGATCTTAAGATTTAGCTGCAGTCTGAAGTGGGAAGAACAGACCTCTGTCAGCAGAATGGCAGCCTCTGTGTCTATTAGAACAGGGGGAACCCATCAAAACTTAATATGCAAGTGTACAGCAGAAGTTAAATAAACAAGTTTACATAGACAGGAAAAAAGTTTCTTCCTTCCGAACATTAGTCATTTGTACATGCTGACAGGATAAAACTGCTGAAGTGTTGTTCTTGCCAGAAAACTTACTATAACAGAAAAGTTATTATAACAGGCAAGCAACTGAATAGTTATTATAACAGGCAAAGAACTGTTTGACGGCTGAATCTGACAGCAGAGCTGCAGTAGGCATGTCAGACTTCACCCAGCATCCTTGCTTTCTCCTCTAGCTCTTAGTTCCATGTTGTTGCACCCACATCTGTCTCCCCTCTGCAGTACATCAATTCTGCCTTACGCCACCTCAACCATGTTTCTTGCTTAGTATTCCTATCCAGTAATTCCCTGTGTGATCTGTGCTATATACTCTCTGTTTTCCTGACATTTGTCTCAGTCTCTGACAATTTTTTTTCTTTGAACTCAGGTGGCCCTTTGGTTTTGGGGCTTTCTAACCATTAGATGTGCTTGCAGTGGCCTTTCAACGGGCCTGGAACAGCCTCATCTACTTACAGTCCTGGGCTTAGTGTGGCCTGATTTCAGGTCCTGACTCTAAGCCAGCTAGCTCGGCTTTGTAAGCTGGACATGGCTTTGTGCACCTGTTCCTGCACCTGTGATTGTGCTTCTTGGTTCAGTGAATGAGCTTCTGTGGTGAGTTCACTAATTTTTTAGGTGATGTAGGACCACTGTGTTTTCTGGAGATTCATGCCCTGGAGATCTCAGCCTGACTTCTGGAATTTCATAATGCGCAGCAAAGTTCTAAAGCAGGTAAATTTTCACTGAGACTGCTCTTCCAAGTAGCCTCCCAGTTAGGTGCTCAACACTACTTCAACTCAAACCTATTTTTTTCCTGCCTATTTTTTCGAGCTACCGTTAGCTATTACTCCTAGCCACTTCAGGAGTGGATCCCTTAAAGCTGGACTCGTCTCTGCAGGGCTTTACAGGGATATAGCCCTGCAGCTGACTCAGCACAGCCTGAATATTGATGGCATCCAGGTTATGCAAGCTGTGTGGGAGTGCTGCTGTAGCAGAGCCTTGCCTGTTTTACTGTGTCCTCTGTTGCAGTGCTTATGGTGCACCTGCTTATGACATGAGCCTTAATTCTATGATGGATTCTTTCCAACACAGGATATTCTATGCTTTAAGATTATTTCCTGACCCAATTTTGTATATCCTTCGGGAGGCAGTTGTGCAAGTTGAGGAGATCCTTCAACATTTATATGCAGTTTTACACCCAAGTATAGTGTGACATCCGTAACCATTCCCACAGATGTATTGGATAGATAAGGTTTAAAGCAGCAAATATGGATATAGGATTCTTCCATTTGAATGTTTAGGAAGTTTAGCCTTCAGCTAGTGAATTCTGGATGAATATGGAAAAACACTCAAGAAGATGACTGATCAGCTGCTTTGTGGCATTTTCTATTGCTTATATTGTTTGATGCGGTATCTATTTTTTTTTATATCAGCTTCACTAGTCACTGTATGATGATTTTATGAGCATACTTGAGGCAGAAATTGTTTCAGATATCCCTGTCTCACAGGTACCAAATTGAACATCCTGGGATGCTAGTCTAAGAATTAGTCTTCAGTGGTACATAGACATAGTGGCATGAACTTGTGTTGTAAGAGAAGTGATTGGGAGAGCAGAAAGACTTCGTAGCTCTGTAATCCATCACTGGGGCATGCTCTGCTGTTAATTTAAATATTATGAAAACCATGATGCTTAACAAATTGGGTTAGATGTCCCCATTTCTTTCAGCTCCTGTTTGTTATCTGTCCTGTAAAGTTAAGTGTCAAGCTCATAGGTGTCTCTGTGTAGGTCATTATTGTTTCTTGTGGCACATAAATTTGCACCTGTCATGAACTGAAGTTATCAGGATCTTGCAACTGGATTGCAAGACCATTTCGTAACTATTCTCTGAGATACCCTGTGGAATCCTTCTGAATTAGTTTACACTACAGTTTGCTTCTCATACTTTCTTGCAGCATTGTACTTTCGTAATGGTAGGTGACATCTCTGTGGGACACATGTGGTCTGCTACTAACCTTAGAAATTCAACACTTTCCTGACAGTGTTGAAAGATAAACTTTGTTATTTCTGATCAGTACCCAAGCTAGTAAAATGAAGCACATTGGATTGGGATTCCCTGCAGTTAAAATACATACAGTTCTTTTACAATTAGCATAGTAAATTACTTTGGTAGTTTTTCTGGTTTTATGTTTATGATAGCATAGTCAAAATGAACAGTAACTGTCTAAGCAAATGGAGTGTTTTGCCATGAAATCCGAGGAAATAATTCAAAGAGGAGAAATGCTTCTTGGTGGGAATGGATTACTAGGTGCAGAGAGCATTCTCCTGCATTACCTTGTTTCATTTATCAAGCTGTCGCCATCAGTGAGTCACAAAATCTTAAGAGATCATTGAGTCCAACCCCATTGCTAATGCAGGTACCCTCCAATAGGTGGCACAGGTAGTCATCCAGACAGGTCTTGAGCGTCTCTGTAGAAGGAGAATCCACAACTTCTCTGGACAACCTGTTCCAGTGCTCCACCACCCTTACCATAAAGAAGTTCTTCCACATGTTTGTATGGATCTTCCGATGTTCAAATTTTAGGCCATTACTCCTTGTCCTATCACTGCACATCACCGAGAAAAGCCTGGTCTCATACATCTGCCTCCCACCACCCTGTAGATATTTATGAACATTAATCAGATCCTCACTCAGTCGTCTTTTTCCCTAGGCTGAACAGACCCATGTTACTTAGCCTTTTGTCATATGGGAGATGCTCCAGACTCTTTATCATCTTTCTCGCCCTCCACTGGAATCTTTCAAGGAGATTCATGTCCTTTTTGAACTGGGGAGCTCAGAACTGGACACAGTAGTCTAAATGTGGCCTCACCAGGGTAGAGTAGAGGGGTAGGATATCCTCCCTCAACCTGCTGGCCATGCTCTTTTTAATGCACCCAATACCATTGGCTCTCTTGGCTACAAGGGCACACTGCTGGCATATGGGCAACCTGTTGTCCACTAGGCCCCCCAGGTCCTTCTCTGCAGAGCTCCCCTCCAGCAGGTCATCCCCTAACCTGTACTAATTCATGCAGTTATTCCTCACCACTCTACACTTGCTCTTGTTAATACTCATCAGGTTCCTCTATGCCCAACTCTCCAGTCTGTGCAGATCTTGCTGAATGGCAGCACAGCCTTCTGGCATCTCAGCCAATCCTCCCAACTTGCTGACGGTGGATTCTGTCCCTTCATCCAAGTTGTTGATGAAGGTGTTGAACAAGACCAGACCCAGAACATACTTAAAGGCCTCCAGCTATACACTGCACTGATAACAACCCTCTTGGCTCTGCCAGTCAGTTCTCCATTCACCTCACTGTTCAGTCATCTATTCCACATTTTCTAAGTTTCATAACAAGGATGTTGTGGGGGACAGTGTCAGAAGCCTTGCTGAAGTCAAGGCACACAACTTACACTGCTCTCCCCCCAGTCTACCCAGCTAGCGGCGACATCATAGGAGGTTATCAGGTTAGTCAAGCATGATTTCCCCTTGGTGAATCTGCATTGACTACTCCTGATAACCTTCATCTCTTCTAATTGCTTGGAGATGGCATCCAGAACAAGTTGTTCTATCACCTTTCCAGGAACAGTGGTGAGTTATTTTGTGGCTTATTCTCAAGGATGCGTTAATGAAGCCTAGAAAGGACTGAATCATACAGAAATTAGGTATTCCTGCCTAGGAATAACACATCAATAAGAAGATAAAACAGGAAATCTGAGCTGTGGTGCTGAATCTGGTGTTAACTACAAAGCAAAATATGTTGTTTTGGGTTATTTTTTTTAAACTGTTTCTTTGTTATTTTTAGTCAGTTAAGGAGATGTTTTCTTGACTAAAACTTGTACTATCTTATTAATTGGAATATGTGAGTAGAAGTCTTCTTCCCAAGGAGATCAAAATCAAACCTAGTTAAGGGATGGTTCTTCAGTTGTGCTACCAGATAATGTATTGTGGAGGTTTTCTACACGTCTTAATGGAAAACTCAGCAAATCAGCAAGTGGTATGAAACAAACAAAATGAAGAAGAAATAAATACACAGATATTCCTTTTAAATGCACTTCAGTTCAGGTCTCTGTTGTGTTAGCAAACTTTTGATCTCAACCTAGGCGGCATCATACTTTGCAAACCTCTTCAAAGGAAAAATATATTTTAGCGATTCAGTATGTGGCTAAGATGAGTTTTCAAAGTCAATGCTGTGTGTTTTCTTGTGTATTTTCTGTAGTTCACATAGTATTTAATCTTCTCTATCATGTACTCCAGGTTTAGGACACATGTTCTATATATCGTTTACATTTTGTTTCCAAGATGACATAGTGGTCTTTTTTTTGTTTGGTTGGTTTGATTTTTGTTTTTTTTTTTTTTCCTAATTAAAAGACTCCATGTATTTTTATTCTCCTAGTCTTTCATCCTGATTGTTTTCCAAAATGGATATTATCATACAGCTTTCCTTTAATCTGTCTCCATACTAATTTTAATTATTTTAGGAGGAAGGGATTCTATCAAATGCTGCCAGGAATGTCTTTACTTTTATGTTTTGCCACTAAAATCTAAAGTACAATAATAAACCTAAATTGATGTACTTTATAAAAAAAATCAGGTTCTCACTGATTGTAGTAGCATCTAGTTTCACATAATGCATGCCAAACTGGGTTTTAAAGGGCCACTTCAGTGTGGTAAACACCGTTGCATGAATTTGTAAGATGGAGTCAAATACATGTTTCCAGTTCTAGGTAAATATTTCATTTTTAATACTGAAATGCTTTCCAATTCCTTGGAGCATTAATTTTGTGTCTGTCACTGCCTATGAAAGTTTTAAAAATAAAAAATGTTCTGTTCTACTCAGTGCAATGCTACATTTTTTTCAGCCTGCATAGTCTTTGTAAGACAAAGCTTGCAAATTTACAGATTATTTTGTTTAAATTTTCAAAACATGTTATTACTCTGCCTTAAATGGAGTAGCATAGCTCTGTATGGAGTGTAATTGAGAGGGGAAAAAGAAGTGTAATGTTCCTCAGTGGGAGGTATTTAAGAGGTAATGTATCTTTAAGTGTCTCCGCCTCTGAATCCACCCACTTCTTGATAGCTGCAGCAGCAGTCTTGTTCTTGACTCATAAAAGCTGTGTTCATACAATAGCCAACAATGAGCAGTGTTTTTCAGAGATTTTGAGTACACCTTCTGCTATGCATTTCCCATTCTAGGTTGCTGGAGCTGAAGGTGTATTGAAGAAGGAGTTTTAAGTTTCTCAGATATTGCAAAAGATAGTTCCTCCTCTCATCCTGGAAAATCCTGACAGACCAGTTGGATACCTTTCAGGCCTTAACTAAGGACTTTATCTGTTCATCCCACTGGCTTTTTTACTGTAGAAAGACCTGAGACACCTTTAAGAACTGAGAATCTGACTAATTTAAACAGATGGCTAATCCCAGTGCTGTCTGTAATGGACATCTACATCATAATCACCATCAGAAACAGAATAACGTCTTAAAAAGAGGAGTCTGTAAGAAGAATGGAATTACCAAAGGAGTTAAGGTAAGATTTGGTTACTCTGTCTCAGTATTTAAAATAAATAGTCAAAATGTTGCTTAGTAAGATAGTTTTATGAAGGTCTTAGTCTCCATTGAACAGGTGTTATGGCATTGGTTTGTGTGTTAAATTCTATAATCTGAGGATGTGATGCTGCTTAATTTCTATCATCTTAAGCTGCAGCAAGAATTGTGAATGCTCATGCAACTACTCTCTACTTCCTATCAAGAGCAGCAATCTGAAAGGTAGCAGTTTCCTTTTAAATCTTAACTGATGCCAGAGTTGGCTATGCAATGTACAAATCACCAGTGGGAAGCTGAGTTATCAACTTAAAGTGTGTGGAGTAATTTTCAAAGAAAGATCTATTGTTGTACAAATATTACAAAAAAAATGTGAGCAGGAGAAGCTGGGTGTGTTACTGCAACATTGGCTTAATACCTGCTTTACTGATGCCTGCTTTACAGCCTTATACAGTTTAAAATCCAACTGAGTTTACTTACCTTTTTCTCAAGCTGTTTTCATTCAAACCAACACTTTCTCATTTAAGTGAACATTTTGTAGAATGGTTTGTGTAAAGCGTCTCAAAGAACAAATCACAAAACCGAAGATATTGCTTTGCCAGAAGAGCCCAGTTCTTAAATGTTGTCTCTCTGCAGCACCTATTCTTCTTGGGAACGTACTGTCTATTTTAAAGCATCCTAATTCTGCATCTTGTTGTCATTAGTAGGAACTCTTGTAGTGATTAGGGGGAGGCTGGCTTTACAGTATGGTGTGATGGTGAGAGGGGAATGGAGAAGTTACTTTGGGAGCCTCAGTGCTCACCTGATCATCTCTGGTCACAGCCTATTGAAAGCTTTAGGCAACAAGCATGGCAAGGGCTTCACTGTTTTACAAGTAAACTGCTATCTTGTACTTTTTTAAATGGAGCTCTCACACACCTAGCACTGCTAATGAAGGCACGCCCAGTGTCAAGCATAATGATTGTCTGGCTTTAGGTGTCTCCCTTGGTATGGGTGTTTCCTGATCATTGGCTTGCGTAGGATGTGAAGAGCACAAAAGCTTGTGCAGTGATCGAAAAGGCCTTTCTTGGAATCTGCTTCCAGAAACCTCATCTAGCATCTATTTGCTAATCTTTTTATATTTTAATTATTTGCGACTGTGATGCCAGAAATCTTTCTTCTTTTTTTTTTTCAGTTTGATGAGCAAATTACAAGGACTAAGCCATGTTACTCATTTGTTATTAAACTGCTATAAAGTAGCAGTTTTTAAAGAAGAAAACTCCCAGGGAGATAACTAGGATTTTCTCCTTAATAGAATACATTTCTGGAGAAATAAAGAATATTACTAAGGCTGGGTGAAAAGAAAAGAAAGACTGGACCAAGAGGGATAGCAAAAAAATTCAAGAAATTCTAGTAGATGTACATGCGGGATTAGTGAAGTGCTGTAAGTACCATGTGATTGGAAGGGAAGGGGAGAGATGTGCTCATGGCTGAGGAAGTAGAGTTTTAGCAAGTTCAGGAGAGTTGTCAAAGGCTTATTTGATAAATCCAAGTCTAACACTGTTACAAATTACTTGCTGTTTCCCACTCTTTCTGCTTCTAATGCAGACTGGGAAAGAAGGAAACAATAACAGACGGGAGTCCTGAATGAAACAGGAATCTGACTCCCGGTAGGAATCTCCCCATTCCTGTCTGGTCTGTTTCCCCACCCCAGATGCCTCACCCTGTTCGGTACTTACGGTTTATCCTATTTTACAGGAATAGATACTGTTCCTTCTTACCTGGTCTGTTTACATGGCTCACTGCTGAAGGTGTGCGACATCACACCGTCTTACGTTTGTAATACCTTGCTGAGGTGTACTCCCCCATTTACATCTGGGATCTGAGGAGCAGCAAAAATGGTAGCTGGGTGCACAGCTAAGCCTGTGCAGGAACCAGAGCCAGTTTTGTCATGTTTCCAATCTCCCTCTGTGTTGCTCTGATTTCCCCTAACACTGTGCCGTGCACTCGCACACATATATTTTTTACTTCCCATTCAGATTATTTTGTTATTAAACAGTTCTGATAGGGTAGGAAATACAGTGCTACGTTATTCAGGATGTGGCTAATGATACTGATTCTAGCATTTGAGACTTGTGGCAGTTTTTAACCCCTGGGCTCAGTTACAGGTCTGTTATATTGCAAGTTGGAGAGGAAAGAGACAGGTAGGTGTTCTGGTTTGACATAGACAAAAGGATGGTGCTGAGGCTGCAGTAAAGGTACAGTACAGAGAAGGCTTCTAAGCTAGGGATGTGTAGCAATAGCTGCATGCAAGTGGCTGACTGGAACATCAGGCTTTGCAGAAGTTGGCTCTGTAAGCCTCTTTTCTAGGGAGCACACAGGAAGCACTGGCTTTAGACACACTGCCTTTGAAAACACTGGCTCAGGAGTACATCTTAATGATGTAAGAACATTTGTGTGCAGATGTGCATGACAGAGAAACAATTTTGATACAGAAAAGTCTCCAGTTTTCTGAAATAACAATTTTGTTTAGTGGGATGTGGAGGATAATTAGGGATGATCAAATGCAGGGGAGTGAATAGGCTGTCTGCTTCTAGCAATCTGTGGCATATCAAGGAAAGTAAAGGAGATGGCTACATAGTAAGGATGCAGTAAAGCATCCTGCCAGGAGCAATGCTGTTGCTTTTGGCAAAGAGGTATGCTATTTTAGTGGAGGGGAACTGCTTTGTTTGAACAGCTTCTGACATTATTGTAATATAGATATTATCATATTTTAAATATAATAAATATTATATATATTATAATATA
>VXAB01013876.1:11373-48873 GCA_013399175.1 Odontophorus gujanensis
TCTCATGATTTTGACTACCTAACTGACAACGCTGAAAGCTTAGATTGAACACTTCCCATGATTCTGAAAGGAGCAGTTGTCATGGGTGTTTTCTGTAACAACGAACACGGATAGTTTTTAATATCATCCAGCATCCTACCACCACCACTCCCTTCCACCTCTACAGGCTCTATGGGACTTCGTATTGTCATCAGAAGGACACAAGACTCAGGCAAACACTGGCACGCAGTTTATCTCTCCTCCTTCTGCGAGGGCCTTTCAGGCAGGCAATGACAAGGGAAAACATTATTTTCAAAGTGAAATAATTGTAAATCCGCAAAATTTGGCAGGAAAACTCGCAGGAGGCGTTGTACCAGCAACTTATTTTCTGTAAACTAAATATAAATTTGACTCCATCAACTTGAAATTCTCAGTTTCTGTTAAATTTCTGGAAATTATTATAAGCTAGGAGTTGGGAAAGTTCCACGATTTACCATCAACTACAGCAAGCTGCTTCTGAAAATAAATCCCTGACTATGCTGGCTAGGGAAGAAAGAAGACGAGGTGTGTTCATCAGTCACGTTTTGAGACTTTTAAAATCAGTAATTAGCTCAACACGGTGACCCCCACAACTATTTTTAGAGCTGTGTATTTAAAAAGTAATTTACATTTAGGCATTATTAGATGTACATTTAATTTCAAACCGGAATTACACAAAGCTTTAATTGCTAAATATAAAGATACGTTTTAGCATATGGTTTATAATTAGCATTTGTAATTCAAGCCATAAACAGTATAACTAACTACATTTATTGGTGGAACTTTACTTCCCACACATGTTCAATCACTTTCAATTATGTCCCTCGTAGTCTACAACTCAGTTTGGTTCAGAAAACGTGTGCCTACGCTGCAGTAATGGCATGACAGTTTCTGTGCATTCAGATATGATGTTTTAGATCTGTGCTGCTCTTCTTAGCATCATGCAGCCACAGACAGGAAAACAAAAGGCTGCACATACCAACTGAAATATCAGATGTGGCATATATTTGAAAATCGTAGCCAAGTATTACTGGCTTGTTTAATAAAGGACTTCCAAACTATAGCTTGATTTTTGCTGTGAGATCAAATTCAAAGCTAAGACTGGTTGCTAGGAATAAACAAAAAGGTTTTTCCGTTTTTACCAGCTTCAACACTACTGGTCAGTTACTCTGTTATGAATTTGGTTTCTTTACCAAAATGAGTGGTAGGTACCTGCATCCCAGCACTGGATATGCACGCGATAAGCAGAGGAAAGAGCTGCTTTTTCTGTACCATTTCCTGTAAAACCTGCACACGAAGGAGCACCTGGACATTTTTCTGCCCTTACAAGGCTGAAAGTTTTCCTGTGCTGCTCCAGAACAGCAGCACTGCCTTGCTGTGCCCACGCCATGCTTCTGAAGTCCATGAATGAGCCACTGCTTCATATCAAGTTTCTTCTCTGCTGAACACGGATGTGTCAGTTTTGTATGAAGGGCCTTACATAATGAAGAAGCGATGAACTTGAGATCTCTGGTGATTAAGACAATTTTCAACAATTGAGACACATCTAGCATCTCCAAAGATGCAAAACGAGTTTAAAAAATGCATTGAGAACTCAATGAATCGATTAATCTAAACTCTTCTGACTTTCTGGCTGGTTTTCTTTCTCCCTGAAGGCACAATCAAATGCAAAGGGCCCAGGCATAAACCTCTGCTCCAAATTGAAGCCATATGCTTCACAAGACTCTCCTGTAAGAGGAGCAGAGTCAGGAGCAGCTGTGCAAAGGGTCTCTGTAACTTCTGTAACCTACACTTCTATGGATTGCTTGACCCAAAATCCTTGGGTAGCAAGTGTAGGGGTGGTGTGGCTGCTACATGGCGCAGCTGCTATACTACCCCTATCATCTAGCCCCAACAAAGCACGAGAGAAAGTGAACAAATATGTATTTGTTGAAAGACAGTAATTGACCATCAGCTGCTCCATTCCTATTTTTTTTTTTTTTTTGGCTGCAATTAATAAATGTCATATGGATATAAAGTTGAAGACAAAGGAGAGCATAAGAAAATAAAGTCCTGCAAACTAATACTGCGAAAAAAAACCAAGTTCACGATTTATTTCATTTATATCTCGCCTCTGCATCAGTGCTACGTGTTATTTTATTAAACTGCTTTCAGTGGAAGACAGACTTCAAACTACTTCTACCAGAACCAGGTGATAATATCCCTTGATTTTTTAAAAAAACAATTGGGGTACATTAAATATACTTCTCAGGTCTAGTTTTGCATGACAGATATGAAATGTGCCAATGGTTATATATTATATTCTTCCTCTCAGGCATGTATCTCCTGCAGAGACAGCAGACTACAGAAGCTGACCCTGACTGAGACCATCTTGTCTCTCTGACAAAGATCCTTTTTAACTTCTTACTTACTGGTTACTTCCTGTGATGGATAAAAACTTTAGCTCAGCTTGTGATAATTTCACAGGCCCTGAGCACCCTGACCCTGGAAGCCCCAAGGTCAGAAGTCAAGTCTTGTTCTGAAACATCTGTGTGCTTCATATTAAAGTAGAACAAAAGTGAAGAAATATCCACCAGTGTGACAAGAGAAACAGGCAAAATGGGAATGACACATTGGTCATCTGTTACCCATGCCACCTCAAGCCATTGACTGCAGTGTAATGGAAAAACTCCAAGCCTCCTTCAAATGGGTGCTTTGTTTGGGAAATGGTGGGAAAGGTCTCCAGTTGTTTTTTATTTCTGCCTTATGTTAACTGCACGTATCCGTAGGTGTCCAGGCACCTACACAACATGGCTTCACAAAGTCTAAAAAAAATTCTGCTAATGTTTTGTTTTCGAAAGTCATGGCACATCAGAATACTTAGCTTAAAACCATGGCTTAGGAAAGAGTAGACAGCAGAACAGACGCTCCTCCGTGTTGTCTGAGGAGCAGCACTCATGCACAACACAGCCAGCTTAAAAAACTGCTGCCCAGAGTTACGGTTAGTGAAGGAATTATTCATCTTCACTCATCTGGTCTCTTAAAATTTACATCTGAGAGAAGTCAGTAACATGGTAATAAAACACCTGTGGAAAACGATCAGCAGAACTGTTCTCAAGTTTCAAATCTATACACACTATAGTTTTAAAAATATTGATCAGGAAACACAGAAAAATCAAAGTGGCCTTAATTTCAACAAACAGAAAGAGTCCAACCCCATAAAACGTTTATCTTATATCCAGGCAGAACTACTTTCACCATCCTTAAGTTAGAGTAAACTGATATGGGCCGCAAAGATGATTGGAGGGCTGGAGCACCTCCCCTGCAAGGACAGGATGAGAGAGCTGGGGCTCTTCAGCCTGGAGAAGGCTGTGGGGGATTTATAGCAGCCACAGAATACCTGAAGGGGGCCTACATGAAAGCTGGGGCAGGACTTTTTATAAGGGCAGGTAGCAACAGGATGAGGGGAAATGGTCTTAAACTGGAAAAGGGTAAATTTAGACTAAGTTTTGGGAAGAAGTTGTTTACTGTGAGGGTGGTAAGGCACTGGAACAGGTTGCCCAGCGAGGCTGTGGGTGCCCCCTCACTGGAAGCAATGAAGACCAGGCTGTATGGGGCTGTGAGCAACCTGGTCTGGTGGGAGATGTCTCTGCCTAAAGCACACCAGTTGCCACTAGATGACCTTAAAAGTCCCTTCCAATAAAAGCATTCTATGATTCTATGATTCCATGAATATTTTCTAGGTAACAGCCGTACATATATGTATGTACATATATACATATGTACATATTTTTGGCTGACATATATATCTCAGCTAATTCTCGTGTCTATAAAACCGGTGCACTTCTTTAGTGTGGAAACAGGGCTCTCCTTTTTTAATTTTTTTTTCAATAAAGCATGTCCTGATTACCTCAGTATTTAAAAATTTAATGATATGACCATAGCTACATTATTTCATACAAGCATGGTAAATTGACCAGGTAAATTCCTCCTACATTAGGCAGGATGAACAAATTTTCCTTTAAGAGAGAAGGCCAAAAAACCGGAGTGAATGGATGGATCTTCAGCAGTCCTAAAATCAATGGCAGGGAAGCTGCAGAATGACCAGAGACCTCCCCAGCTTAAATCACAGCAGGGTTTATGCAGGGCTAACTAAACTGAACAAAAGTCTTTCCAGCAATTTCTGTACTCACTTGTGAACCAACTGCAAAGTTAGGTAAGCCTCCAAATCTCTCCTCTACTCCATTCTTCTCCAGCTACATAGAAGAATGTGCATGTATTAATTGTGGCTAAGCATTAAATGTCTTTCTTTTTTGTTCCCAATCTGGACCTTCAGCCTGTCTAACCACAGCCCAGAAACTTGCTGAGTCCTACCTTTTACTGCCCAGTCTGAAAAAGGAGAACTCAAAATGGGTTTTGTTTTCCCACAGTTTTTCAGGTTAGCGGACACCTGGAACCTACTGTCAAACTCAGTGGCAGAGATTCATGCAGAGACCTTCCAGATTCAAAGAAAACTTCACAGACCTGTATGTGAACACCGGACAAAGCTGTTCCTAAACTGCTGTCTGAAGAAGGTAGACAATAGTAAAATAATTCTGAAAATCTGTGAAAGACCTCAGGAGAGAAGGCGATGGAGATGTCATACTTACCAACTCTACAAATGCAAGTCCACCATAGCTGTGAGCAACAAAAAACACGTTCTCTGCTGCCGACTGGGAAATAAAATGGTCCCACACGTAAATGGCATGTTCTTCAGGAGAACCGTTATCCTGTGGGGAAAAAAAAATTGTATTTGCAGCTATTACCTGTTGGCAATTCTGCCTAAAAGTAACAAGTTCCTAGACGCGAAAATGTTTTGTTAAAACAAACCTCAAACTAATCATACTCCAGTGTCGAAAAAAACAAGCAGATTCATTTGTCCAAATAAAAGGAATCTAAGATTGCAATTTAAACGCAGTAGAACTGTTGTTTTATTGTTACTTATTTTAATAAATACAACGAAAATCACGCATCTGCAAAATTTTGTCTAAATACCATGACGGCAATTCAGCTAAACAGAGGCAGAAATTATGAGCCGCTGCTCTGGTTTTCATTCTTTTGACAACTCTTTGTCAAATATTTGCTCACTGATGGTTTGTTTAAAGTAGTTCAGTCTTAGTCTGATAAAACAAATAAAAACGAGTATGAACAAGATAAATATAATTTCAGTCTTTAGAATTTTTTCATATTATGCTCCAATGGAAGTTTGCCAGAGATTGAAACTATGGTGCTCGCAGCTACTCTTTGAAATGCTATTTTTATGTGTTTTGAAACTGTAGACTACAGAGATACAGGGCAGATGAACCACGTCTTGACTGCTTACATATCAGTCATTATTTCGGAGTTCCTGGTAGTTAGGGGAATGCTGTTTTTTGTTACTGAACAATAGCCTATGGATGTCAGTCAAAGAGGCACTGAAGGCACTGTAATCATTTACACTGACTTCAGTGCGCTACTCTCAAACATCTGGGGTTGTGCACGGCCATCTCTACCTTTGAGACTTATCAGAAAGTCCTTTGCTCCTCTGTATTTTACTTCTTTATCAGGCTGTCTGCGGCATCACTTCAAATTTGTCTAGTCTCAGGTGGCACGAGTTTGATGCTCTGTTAGTTCCTGCCTCCCACCTGGATTTCACACCTCTGCAGCACAACGCTGCAGATATTTTCTAGCTCCAGAGCTTTTGTGCCAGGAAGAGCTGCTCAGTGAAGGTCATGTAATTTCCTAATATTTGCATCCCTTTGCTCTTCCCCACCAGTGCCTTCATATCACCACAAGACACTGACAGATCATATAAGCCCCATTTCCATGGGGAAAATAAAGTACAAACCAGCAAAAGCCACTGGAATTAAAGTGATAATTACATAGTATGAACAACTGAAACTTTATAAAGAACACTGAAGTCTTAGTCTCACTCTAAAATACAATTTTGGGAATTTAATCTCTTACGGTTGTCGAACATGAGTGAGAAGACAGACAACTAAATAACTCAGTGGATGTAAGCTTTTACTTCCATTTTCATGCCTAGTTTACTACCCTAAATGAGAATGAGATAGTTACAGATCCTCACGGATTTGGACCCAAAGCTTCCGAAACAGCCATGTGCTTAATTTTTTTCTTTTTTCCCCTAAGTTTGTAGAGGTTACAACAGCAATCCTATTTGCCAAAAAGCACTGAAGATATTTAGCTTCATCCTGGACAGATTCCTCACTTGGCTGACTATGACAAACAGTTTTAAATAAATTTGTATTAACTACCATAAACCACCTCAACATGAGAAAAGGCTTATTTTCTCTCAACCAGAGTTTGAACTTTGACTGTAATGATAGGAAAAGGAGGTAAAGGCTCCTCCTTTCACGAGGGGAGAGGTACACTTTTCAAGAGAGATTTCATATGGAAGATATGAGTGACAGTCTATTTGTGGTTAAGTTTGTATTTTCCTGCATTTTGTAATTACTATTCTCTCTGCTGCCATTGGGAGAAGCACGCCATTTCAGGATGTCCACAGGCCTACAACAGCAGCAAGGAGATTCCAAGAGACTCAGAAATCCAGCCTGAAAAACCCGCATCACTTAAAGCATAACCAGTGTTCAAATAAACCAGATCATTAACTGCACAGCATCACAGTCCAAAGACTCAACAGAACTTGATAAAAACAGAAAGGAAGTGGAATGAGTTACACGTAGACTGTAACTACGCATTCCTCTGTTAGTGATCAAAAAAACACAAAATGGCAGGACAAGCTGCACTGCTGTTCTTACTCTGCCAAACTACACGTGGTAAGGGGCAGATGCATGTGAAAGACAGAGTTTGGAAGAGCAGTGTATGTTTAAAAGAAAAGCCCTTTCTTCATGGCATCTGCTTATTTCTTTCCTCGTAGCAAGCCAGTATTTTAAACAAGTTGGATGGAGAATAAACCAGTGCCACATACATACAAGAAACATCTGGCCATGTAAGTAGGCACAGCAGACTGTGGGGTACTGCAAGTCTCCTTAGGATTTTGAATTGCTTTAGGTCCATTAGGACCTGGGGATTACCACGTCTGCCCGGCCTCCGTTACATTATGAGGCTGAACACTGCAGTTTCAACATGAAGGTGGCAGTTTCAGGCAGCTGTTGCTTTCCTTCTTTTTCATTGCAGCTAAATACAGTGCACTCATATACCACCTTGTTAAATGATTTCATAAAGTGGGGGCCTCTTGGCCATGCTTTGTATAATCATCTACATGATTGTACAAAAAGAAACACAGAAATCATGTTCTGTACCTCAGAAGGCTGACGAGGCTTAACGCGTTCTCATCTGTGAAACAGCCTGAGGTGGAAAGGTGCTAGGAGAGCTGAGCTTGGATTTCCAGCTGCTAGGAATCAGTCACCTGCAAACAGTTATTCTACGTCTAAGTAACTGGTTTGATTTTTTGGAGCTGTGGAAGTCATGGCTGTGGGTCTTCATCCCTCTGAAATTCTCTCCGTCCATTATATACATGAAGATCAAAAATACTAAGAGCGTTATTAGAAAACGAGCCACTGTGTGATGCACAACCAGTGCAAAGTAACCCTAAAACACACAGCTGCCAGGTTGCTGCAGATCTGACTCAGCTCCTACACCTGGGCTTGCTCAGTGGTGAATGGAGCATGGGAGGCATACGCTTTGCACGTGTACCTATCATGAAAAATCTTAGGTGGCTCCATTTTAAATGGGATGTTATCAGATAAGATTCACTGTTTAATTCGCTAATAAATGAAAAGATGTCTGTGTCTTTCTCCTGATAACTATTATATTTCAATACTTTTTACTGGTAAGATTAGAATGAATGTACCTCATTTGCCACTGGAGACTATTAGATACTGAAGAGAAGTACTGCCAAGGAATTTTAGGTTGCTTATGTTATATTTATTCCTCTTCCTGACGGCTAGAGGAGGAATATGTTTCTGAAACTAGCTGAAAATGGGGCACCCGAAAACGTAATACAGAACGCAAGTAGCCACACAGTCCTGGCCTGGTTAATGACACGGTTACTTAGAGAGGTGTTCTTACCACGTGGATATATTCCCTTTCAATGAGAAACCATCATCAAGCCTTCACATAGAGAGTGAGAATTTGTTTCATGTGGTAGAAATGAGTATTCACAAATACAACTTTTAGAACAGATGCCTTTGCCTAGTAATAAAAGGCCTTGTTAATTTCTGCAGTGCTTATTAAACACTGTCTATTAACTACGTATGGACAAGTCTTCACTTGTTAAACCACATAGCAATCACTCAAAAAATGATCATAAATGGTTAATACGGAGCTTTTCATTTTAATATCAAAAGTTTAATCAAATACTTCAATAGCACAATCTACAAAAATAATATGACCGTGATTAATAAATTCATGTTCCTCCTCTATGTGAAGCCATTTAATATCCTGGGGCCAGAACCTCTTCCACAGCCACCAGCTGCCTGAAGCAACAGATGGAGGTGGGGAGGAAGCCGTGCTCCCTGGAGCTGTGGCAGGGTGAGCACAGCCCTGGGCAGCTCTGACCTGCACAGCTGGGCTGGCTTGTGGGGACCTGGGCACGCTGGCAAGTGAGCATGTCCCTCCATTCCTCCCTCACCCCATACATCCCATTGCCCACGATGGCTTGCTGGTGGAGGGCAATGGAAGAGTGCCCTTTGGACCACATATAAATGCTCCGTGCTTTGGGCTTCTTGTCTTCAGAGGCTTTTCCCTGTTACCTTTGTGTTCATTTTTGGCTGGCTGTCTCCCACTTCTGTTCAGTAACTCATTCCTATTTTGTCTTGGCGCTTAGAAAATGCTAACAGAAACACTCTTTTATACAATGCTGCTCCTAATCTCATTTCAAAAAAAGGTTCTGCTTGGAAAAAAAAACTGACTTGCCCCTTTAAAATTCTCCCTGTAATAGTTTAGGAGCTGAAAACAAGTGACTGTGGGTAAATTCTCTTGCAATTCATTGTGCGAAGAAGCAGAGAAAGAGACGCAGATTTTCGGGTTGTCATTTTTCCCAGTATTGCTAGCGTTAAGAGTTGAAAGGGATGTAACATTTTAATGGCTTGAGCCATTAGGAATACACTGATAAGCAGCGTGCAGACAGTGAATACAGTGTTGTGTTACGCTGCTTTCAAAAAACAGGTTGAATTTACTAATGTAATATCGCAGTCATTAATTGTTAAATACCAAGCTGAAGTGATGCAGCAACCCAAGCCTTATCAACTATGCCAGATTCTAGCACCTAGACATTGCAAGGTCTGCAGTTATGATGGACTACCTGAGTTGATAACACATGGAATTATCTAAACAACATTTGCATATTTGGGTAATTATTTCCTAAGGTTAATTAGCTCCTGCAAAGCAGCTTGGCCTTTGAGACTGCTTACTGTGACAGGTTCACATATTTCCTGTTTCAATGCCAAAATTTACAGGCTTTTTTATTTATTTATTTTTCCTCTTTAAATAACCTGTTGCTGGGAAGTTGCAAATGGGGCAGGAGCTTAAGGCCCTGAACTACTGTTTACACTATTAAGGCAAGGAGGCAGCTCTGATCCCTTCCTCTATTTCAGATTCATCACAACTGAATCACAAAAATCAGACTCGTTCTAAGCTCAGGCAACAGCTCTCCGAAAAGGCATTGTGTTTTTAAACCAATGATTTGGAATCACATTTTTTTCAATAAGTAGAAAGGCAAATTCATACGCATAGGGAAATATGCCACACAACTGAATAGCTTTTCAACAATTTACTTGAAGGTGGCTTCTATAATTACCAATTATCGTAGCAAAACAAATCCTTCTAACTAGATGAGCTACTGTAAACAAGTATGGTACATGTGTTAAATATGGGAGAACAGAACTGCATGCTAGCTTTCAAGCAGAGATAGAAGGAAAGCTCAGATTCCCTGTTTCCAGTTCTTGTGCAATTGATCCTTCCCTGCGAGCACGACCTTCACAGTGGAACACAGCTCTTCTTGCTGCTTTGGTGAGGCTTAAGGCAGAGAAACTTTTGCATGTACTCCAACTCTTCTGAAAATCATTGAAATAAAAATAATATACAATGTAAGCATAACTATATAAAAATATAACCTAGCAAAGTAGCAGTTTGTCACTGAAACCATACAGTATGAAATGTGTTTTCAGTGGTGACTAGCTGACACTGATATTTTCTGTGCAATGAAAGACCAATTTTCTGTACGAGAAGACTCTGTTCTCTTAAAAGAAAATCATATGTTTGTAGCACTGAAATGAACAGCTAAGAGATATAGCATGTTCCCTGCTGGTATGCAATTCTTCATTATCATAACCAGACTCACACCAGCATCATATTTTGCAGTGTTCTTAGGCACAGAAGTAAATGTGACTGGAAACATTCTTTGACTAGAATGTAAAACTCACAAAACCATACATACATAGGTTGCTTTGAAAGTAATGCCTCCTTTTTATTTCCACAGGACTACAACAGACACAAGGAGCACAAAATCAGCTTCTGATAGAGCAAATTCTCAGCTACAGAACATTGTTTTTCAACACTGTCGCCACCATTAGCTGTGCATTTTCACCAGTGATGAACAAGAGCCTGCATGCCGCGCTCGTAACAATCTGTTGCTGTCGCCACTGCTGAAACGCACCACCCACCACCTCACTCTGCTCTCATCTACTGTTTGGTCTCCAGAAACTTTCAGAAGGCACTGATGAATGTCAGTGGGTGCCGTTTTTCTGCATGGAGGAATTCAGTGACACACCTTAGCTCCATCTGCACGTCCAAGTCAGACATCATTCTGTCAGACTGCCCCTCTGCTGCCATCTGTCGCGCAGCAACCACACATAACAGGATACTGGTGGGGAGGTTCAACCTCTACTGCCATACCACCACCATCTGCCTCTGACATCAAGGGCCAACATAATGAAATAGGAGGCACTGCTTTTGGAGCAGCCCTTGTACATATATGCATATGCAAATATGTATACACAGAGACATATGTATGTATATGTATGCACTATGCAAAGATGACAAACGTTGAAGACAAATGAATGGGGGAGATCTTAATCCACATTACTGCCCAGGTGTTGCTTTTGCAGCTCTCAGCTACCCACAGTTAAATCAGGAGGAACTCTGATTTGCTTCAGTACCAACAGAGTTAAAGACAATGCTCAAGTCTTTTAAAGAAGTCAGTAACCCAGAGCTATACGTGTTAGGCTTGCCTAAGAATATCTGCTCCCCTGAAAAGAGGTTGTGGCGAGGTGGGGTGTTGGACTCTTCTCTTGCATAACCAGCAGTGGGACTAGGGGGAATGGCCTCGAGTTGCACCAAGGGAGGTTTAGGTTAGGTAGCAGGAAAAATTTCTGAAGGAGTGATCAGGCACTGAAACGGGCTGCCCAGGGAGCTGGCAGTCACTGTCCCTGGAGGTTTTCGAGAAACATTTAAACCCTGTATTAAAGGAGATGGTTTAGTGTGGAAATACTGGTGGGAGGTGGATGGTTGGACTGGATGACCTTGGAGGTCTTTTTCAACCTCGGTGATCCTATGATTCTGTGGAAGACTCAGTGCTGGAAAAGGTGTAAGAGACATGAAGGGCAAGAAATCTGGAACCAAAACCCAGCCAGCACACAGTTAATTCCCCCAAAACAGTAGCTATGATATTTTGACCAGAGGAGAAGAGAAAGGTAAGGAAAAGGCAGAAACCAAAAGCAAGAAAAAAAGTGGAAGATCTCACTGTTTTCCTGCAGCCAAGAGTGTCTGCAGACATGACTGTAAGATGTCTAACTCAAGCCATTAAAAATATTGACCCTTAAAGGAATTCCAATGTGCCCCACCTGCTAAAAAATATTTTCTACCTTTTTAATCACAAAATCTTGCACAGGTATTTCGGAAGCGCTTCCTATGAGATACCTGATTAGAGGATAAAAGTGGACATTGTATTAATTACGTATGGAGTGGCTAACATTAATTTGTATATATGTACAAGAATATGGGTTGGCTCTTGCGGTACTTGTAAATAACTGGACTTTCAAGAAGGACAGCAAGTCCTTCCAAGTTCCTCCTGCACTGGGGCTAGGCCATATGAAGCAAAATGAAAGCAGGCTGCAGCAGACAGTGGATGAAGGTGACAGTATCAGGGCAGTCTCCGTGGCAAAGCAGACATGACCCGGGGAGAGGGAAAAGAAGCAGAAGTCATGGTGGAAGCAAGTTTATAACAAGTCTTTAGTACAACAGTGTGGATCTACAATTCAGTTTAACACGTGCTGCTAACAGAACTTGGAAGGGAACAATAATAAAAACAGAATATTGGGGTAATGAGTATTTTGGTTACTGCATCCTGAGCAGAAGGGAGACGACATGAGAGAAAGAAATGGCCAGGGAGGTTTCATTTTCATACACATTAAAACTACAAAATACAGCACAACTTATTAGCTGTGTAGGTGGGGGACTGTGCTCCTGGCCACCAAAGTCTGGTGAAGCTTTAAAGAAACACAGATCATTAAATTTACAAAGGTTCCACAAAACATGATGCAAATGCATTATTGGTGGAAGGAGTTATTTTATTCAACATCTGCGTTCATATGCATTCAGAAACAGTCACATTGTGTTTTTCCTTATGACCTTAGCAGGGATTAAACCTTTGGATACAAAAACACAAGCCTCCTCTGCTTATCTCATAGGAATAACTGGGGAAATAAAAAGACTATATTATCTTTTTAAGGACAACTTCTAAGAAGGGAGCAAGATATATAGTCTGGCAGGAGGTAGTGGCTGCTTTTGAGAAAGAAGTAGATACCAGGTATCACACTAGTTCAGTCAGGTCAGATATGGAGCTGTAGACATAAATAGCATAGCCAAGGTTATTATTTGGTACATACCTTCTGAAAGCAATACGGCAAAGTGACTTTAGGTTGAATTTTTCTTATTACGGATCTCCGTCTTATTCCCAGATCTACTCGAGGTGATTCTGTGTAATTCATCGCACCTGTTTTATTTGCCAAGTGGGCCAGTGATGGAAGCGTTCCCAATATTGCTTATGAAGCCTTAATAATAAAGCTATTATGTGTATACAGTCAGCCACAGAAAGGAAGACTAGAAGTCTTATGGACTGCAGTTGAATCCACTTTGTATTACGTTGTTACAGAGCAGTCCCACCCCCCAAAACTCACAGCCATTTATCAGCAAAGCAGACAGTCTTGACAGAACCAGTAAATGAGTACATATTACACGAAACATCTAACGTCTGGCATACCTAATAGCCAAATAAAAGATGTAAAACAAAAATGTATTTGGCAGAGAAAGAACACATTTAAATTGTTGCCGTGAACACAAGAAGGACTAGGAGGAAACAGTGATTACACACACTTGTTACAATGCAAGCTTTAAGATTAGGTTCAGTTCTCAGTTCAAGATGACAAGTTTTATCTGTTTCAGACTGACAAGGCCTAGCCAGGTCCTTCCAACTCAGAAAGGCATCTGGGAAAGGCATCAGGTAAATGGGAAATCCATTGGTTCTGAGAGGAAGGGAAAGCAAGATCGTTTTAACAATGTGCACGTTTATGGAGGCGACCTCCTAAAAATCTTCTCTCGAAGCAAAATGATATACAGCAGTAGAGGTGAAAACAGATGACTCCTTAGGTTTCCAGGGGCTGCAGAGTTCAATGGCAGAAACTGGATGAATTGCAGGTTACACTCCGAAAGTGTTTTTTGTTTCCTGTGAAAATGCCAAGATCCACTCTGCTGTCAGCGTAACACCCCTAAATGAGCAGAGAAGTCGGCGTGTGCGTGTCCCAGCCTCGTGTGCCTTGGAGTCCACACGTGACAGTCCATGAGCCCGCAGTGCTTACATCTTCCTGTCAGTCAGCGATGGGCTGGCTGAGCAGAAACTGGATTTCAGCTCCAGCCCTTGCCCACATCAGCAGTTAACTTATTTTTCACATTTTGTGTTTTGGCTCCTCCCCTGGGCCCCGTGTTCTCCCCAGCTCCCACTGCAATTACAATCCAAGACGACTTCAGACTGTGTCCCACTTTTCCCACTTCAGACATAAGCTGGGCTTTCCCTGGTGATGTTGGCCAGGAAGTAAAATTCAGAGCTATGCTATATATATGTGAGAATGGAGGGAGTGTAGATCTGAATCCCCCCCTGCCCCGGGCAGTAGGAGGGAGCTACTTTTCCCATTTATATCCATCTTTACGAAGAAAAGAGCAAAACACCCAGCTCCAAGCTAGAGGAGAGTTTTCCACAGCCATGAACGCTGGCAAAAAAATTAAAAAAAAGAATGAGAGCCATTTCTGAATCCAAACAAAACAAAACCAAAACTGCGCTCTCCTCCCCTTTGCTGAGTGCTCATACCACCAGTGAAGGACAAGCTGACCTTGGCCGTCAGGTCCCCCTTTCCACCCTTTCAGCCACAGCACCTGCATCCAGCCCTCAATTGATAACATTTCAATAAACAAACAATGGCGTGAAATGATAGGCTGAAATCAGCACGGCCCGCAGCTGTTCTTCAGCCCGGTGCCGTGGTCTCAGCAACGCCTCGACCTTTGCAGGGGGCCGGCAGAGCACTGCCCTGCCGAGGCCTCGCAGGTGTAACCCCAATGCGCACGAGTTCTCAGAAGACTCTGCTGCAGGTGAAATGTCACTGATTTGCATGTAAACAGAGCATCGGACACAGCAAGGCCGGCTGAAAACCTGTGTGGGAAACGAGCAGAGGGACGCCTGCTACAAAGAGATGATAGAGCGGGTTCCCTGCGGGCATGCTGGGGAGCCCCTCCTCAGAGGAATGGCCGCGCTCTGCGGTGGCACGGGAGCACAAGACAGGCCGCGCAGGAGCAGGCCAGCACTCAGATCTCTGTCAGCGACCGAGCGTGAAGCTTGCGGGCTGCTCACAATGCACAGCCCATGCCGTGCAGCACGAGGCCCACCAGAGCCCCTCGGAGTGGGGCTGGTGATCGGCCTGCACCCTGCAGCTGGAGGGCTGCTGCCTGCTGATGGAGCTGCAAACGCTGCTCGCCTGCAGAGATCCGCAGACACTCCGCACCGCACGGACTTCAGTCTCTTTGTACCGAGCATTTTCTGCTGTAAAACTGTTGTGTACCATTTGTTTTTGTGCACCCTCCCTGTCTCCCTCCTCAGCCTTTTGTTATAAAATTCAAGGGATGGAAAAACTCTTCCTCCAACCCGCTCCCCCCTCAACTTTATAACTTGAAGGGGATTACTGTTTATAAAGTAATAACCAGATCTCAGGCTAAATTAATTAAGTCTCAAACGTTATTACAGCAACATCTCCCTGGTTAAAGTATCTGCTTGTCAACCACCGTAAGACAACTTTGTCAGCCTGTTGTTCCAATTTGGATTTCCCTGTTATTACTTCTGCTGGAGTCTGGCATGTACTGTCATCACCACCCGACTATCTTCTGGTAAAGTGCAGGAGAGAGAGAAGACAAAAAAATCAGACAAAATCAGTTTCTCAGTGGCTCTCAATTGCCACCTCCAGGATAAGTTTGGAGAGCTGTTTTTTGTAAAAGCGTGCTTGGGGTCATCATTGGGAGCTGCACAAAACCATATATAACTGATTTTTTTCTTTTTGTTTTTTAAATGGCCAGTTCTGTTTATTGAGCTGGGGAGTAAACAGTTAAAAGCCTTCCTTCAGAACTGCTCTTGTCCCTAAATACCTGCAGCATCCTTATACTGTTTCCAAATTGGTAGATGTGGTAGGAGTCATCTAAACCAATTATTTTATCATTAAGACAAGAATGCAGACACAAACATGAAACCTTTCTTTTTTAGTCTGCGGACAAGAACATTGCTGACTCACGGAGAGGAAAGAGGAGCAAGAGAAGAGAATAGGAGGAAGGAGGGAAATGAATCAAAGGAAGTTTGACTTGAGAAAAAATAACTAATTTCCCTCTTAGCTCTGACAGAATTTCAGATTTTTACTTTTTGACATTTTTCCCTTCCATGCTAACTTGCAGGGTTTTAAGCGACGGAACTGAGCATCTGAAGCAGCATCGTCTGTGCTGGCAAACAGCCTGAACACTCTGCACGGGGAAGCTGTCAGACCAGCCCTGTCTGCACCTTCGTCTGGAAGCTGCTGACAAATACCTGCACAGCCCACACGACAGCTCGTGTGCTGTGGCTCTCTGTGCACGTGGATTTTATATATATATATTCTGGTTAATTTAAAGAACTGCTACAGCAGTTATGCAGATGAGACTGCAACTGGTGAAAATGCCAGACAACTGGGCAGTGCACTTCAGTACAACGCTGCTTGCACCTCATCCTACATTTTATGGGCACCGTTTTGCTTTTTTACATCTACCATCTCCTCACACCCATGTTTTCCCCCCAAAATCTATTTAATTTTAGGAACTGTGATTCTGCCCACAACATCTTTTTCTCTCGCGTAGCAAAACGATCTCCAAAGATGGCCTTTTGTGTGACTGAATTATGTGAACAAAAGAACATTGCTAAAACAGACCATCGGGTTGCATATTCACAGCTGCCTTCTCTACCAGCCACATTTCTGGCAATTAATAGATTAATTGTGGGGAAAAGCAAATAAAAATGAATACAATACTTCTACAAGAAAGAATTATCTTAATAAGACACAAAAAGAGACTTCCTAGTTTAAACAAATACCTGGATTTTTCTTAACATTAAAACTATTTTTGAAATATATATATAAAAACTTCCACTCAAAAACTCCCAATGGAAGTCATACAGAAATGTTCTTTTCCTATCTCCTAAAGTACTTAAAGAGTATTTTATTTTCCCATTCTTTCAATCTGTTTATACGTTGTAATGAGAAACAGACATTTTTTTAACCATGCTATTGCAAGAAAAACAGGGTTTTGGCCAAGAAAAATGCAGATTTTGCTCACCACCGGAAACAATGAATCTAACAAACTTCAACACATTTAAGGAAAACAACAACTTAGTGTTTTCATTAACAGTTCTGGTTTCAGAACAAAGCTAGGCTGTAAAATCTCTGCAACAAAGTTTATATCTGTTACATGAGTTAAACTAAATAGAACAGCTTCGCTCTGTACTTTTCTTTTTGACATTCTTGTCTCTATTTATTACAAGCACTCAAAAGCGGTTATGTAAGTGAAAGAAAGATTTAACAGCCTCAAAGCTATTCGATTTCTTCCAATAAAAGGAAGAAAGTGCTCAGTGCTTTAAGTAAAGTGATACGCTACTTACTTACTGCACAGTTGTAAAGACTTGCCGAAGAGCCTTAATATGCAGTGTTAGCCTACTATAATTAACTGTATTTGAAGTAACTGTCATTAGTGCATAAAATAATTATCCACATGAATGACAAACACAATCCCACATGCAGATTCATGTTTTTCACTGTTTTTTTGTTTCAACAATCTTCTGACCCAGAACTGCGAGAAGCTGAATGTTGAGTTATTCAAGCCTTAATTCTGCCTCTCAGTTTTTACTGCTTAGGCCCACTGCCATCATCTGCATTTGGCAGCAAGGTACACTAGGAAACAATCCTTCATGCTGACGTACCACCAGGCAGCGTTAGGCCTTGCTTATTTTACTTCTGACTTGAACTTGCACCATCGTTGTACCAACAATTATATTAAAGTGCACCCTTCTCCTCTCAGATTAGTGATGGTTTCTGTACTGCAGCAGCAGCAGCGCGTCACGGGCGACTAAGATTATTAGACATTAGATCACTACCAGTTTTTCTTCTAAAGTAGTGTCATCTTTTAACAACTCAAAACATCCAACTACATAACAGACAGCTTGGCTGTATTTTAAATTAGTGCAAATGCTAAAGCCAGGAAATGTAATTCTCAGGATATCAGAACAAAAGGTTCAGAGAAAAAAGAATTCTTATATACTATAAGATTATCAGGACTAGGCTGTCACACTGTGACCTTGCTGGCGTCTAGCTAATCTGACAATATTTGGCAGAGCATTGTTTCAAATCAATAACTAATTAACAAAGTACAAAAGAAGTTGTACTGTTTTTGAGGCTCCTTGTTAAAAATGGCTTTTGGTTGCACATGGGCAGAAAGGTCGCTTTTATGACATCTTCACGAGTCTTTCAACATCTTGCCACTGTCAGATTAAATTACTTTTAGCCATTAATTGTCATAAGTTAAAACAGAAGCACATTTGTTACAGCAGGTTGTCATAATGACATGGTGAGCAGTTGTTTTGATATGAATTTCTTTCACTGACCCTCTATCATATCTTAATTTTTTTGGTTGACCTAACTGGAAAATTGGGAGCAATCTTCTAAATCATGCAGCACAGGCCAAACATTGGGGGTCTTACTGAGACTATATACTGAACAATAATGCTGCGGAAATTCCACAAATAAATGAAAATCTCGGGAATAACACATTATCTTCCATAGAATATGATGTTTATGATGAATATAGAGGTGGGTGGGATAAAAACAACAAACAAAACAAACTCAAAAAAAAAATGCAATTACGCACAGCTTTTGTTACTGTTAAAAATGGTCCCTGATGCCATTTTAATCCCTTATTAGCTAACACCATTTGTTTGATGTGCTTTAAACTCAGGATTAAGAGGACTCAACATCTGCAACCTATACCCGTTCAAACAGCTGCTTACTTCGGAGGTTTGGATGTTATTACACTTCAGTTAAAATGATTCTACCCTTTAAGTTCTTTTTGTTAAACTTCTCTATCTCATGATGCACACATATTGCCAGGTTTATTGTCAATATTTATATGAGCTTGCTATACAGCATTACATCAAAAAACCCTGTATTTATTTATCAAACGTTAGATCCCAAGACAGCTGTCTTTCAGGCTTTACCATACCATGCCATTATCAGAGACTTTGAAAGAAGCCAGTTCACTCCAGTCAACAATGATGCAAACACAGTCAAATTTATCAGAAAAAGATACAAGCATTATTGATTGAGCATCTCCTTCTGCTTAATATCTCAGGTCATTCTTCCGTGAGGTTTCATACCTCTCAGTATTTGGGAAGAAAAATAAAAAGGTGACTGGCAAAAGCAAGATTTAGTTCATATCCACAGCTGTACTCTTCGGTTTGCTACGCATTTTAAATCTTCAGTGTGGTATTAAAGTTAGATAACATGAAATATTTCAAGCCTTAACTAACATATACAAACAAGGTAGTTTCCCCTAGAGAAGGCAGTGGGGCCATCAAGAGGATAGCACAAGGTTTCGGAGAGAGAGTCCCAAAGGGTTCCCCTAGTTCAAAAACAAAATGAACGTCTTTGTTATATTTGAACAGATATGTAAAAGTATGTGAAGCCTAGAGACTGCTCAAACCAAACCCTGAAAAGTGTTCTTGCAATTACAACTTCTCGTGGCATAATTTATAAAGGGACACTGTCCTTTAAAGCCAGGGCTAAACCCACAGTGTAACAACTAAGATAGACAAGTTGATCGAGACCTTAAGTGAAAGGCTGCAAGAAAATAACACAATCCCCAGACTGTCAAGCAATGTCTGAATGTCTGGTCAGAAGGAATGAAGCGTAATGGGAGAAGAGGTGTCAGACAAACGCCGCCCTACAGGACAGAGGGAGGAAGCTGTGCAGAAGGGCAGATCAGAGTGACTGCAGGCGCAATCTGTAACAAAGGCAGCGGAAAAGCTGTAACCCTAGGAACTCCCTGGGTAGCTTGCTTCTGGCTCTGGATGCCTTGTAGAAGCTAATTAACCAGATCTGCTGCTTAACTGAGATTTTGGAAGAGCTCTGAGAGCTCCCATGGTTAACGATAGTTGAACAGTGTTAGCAGTAGAGCAATCAATGTTTAATGTATTTGGCTATTTCTGTAGTTTAGTTCTGTTAGTAAAAATGTTTTTGTACTAACATATTTTAAATCTGAAACCTTGTTTGTGCATAAAGCTGACAATAAGCAGCAAGAATCAACAGTTGCCAGGTACCAGATGTCTTGGAAATCCACCAAACTGCGATCACATTTACGATACCCAATATTGCAGCAAGATGCCAGAATACCCCAAATCATCTCTCCACTAAGCAGCATGGAAAAGCTCTGGAGTTGGTAACACACGTGTTGCACGAGCAGGCTTTTTCTAATGGAAGAGTCTTCACATAAAACTCTCTGGACGGGAGTATCTTAAGAAATTAGTAAAGCTTTATGAACTTGGGTCTAAGTTTGGAGATGAAGAGAAACTGGGGGCCTGTCCAGGGGTTTCGAGGCAACCTGCAACTAATGCATTGGCATGCAGCTGAGACACAGATTCAGGACTCACTTTGAAATTAAGAGCATAGACAAAATCTTCTGACTTCTAAAAAGCAGTTGTGCACAGGCTTAATTAAAACACTGTTCACTAATACTTTAATAAAGTTGCAGGCATTTAAATTCTGCCATGTCTGTACGTTTCAGAACACACACTTGGCAAACAATCAGTCTGAATGTCACAGAGTATTTTTTTCTGTTCCCCAACCTCAAAAATTGCTTTGTAGTTTGAAATGAAAGCTTGCAGACTCAGTTTAACAATGTAGACAAAACTCTTTTTGCTGAAGAAATAACAAAAGAGAAGGAGCAGGAAGGACATAGACAGTACATTTATCCTTTCCATTATTCAAAATTGGGCATGCCAGCAACATCTGGAAAACATCTGTGAAAAAACTTATACTGCTGTTTTGCTCTAAGATCTTTCAGCAGATTTAAGGAGATGACTCTGCTTGTAGAATTCCTTGAGTAATCTTGTTCTCCTCAACACACCTGTGTTAAAAATGCAAAATAACATCACTGTCTGTCTAGAGGGTGTGCTGACATAGCAGACCAGATCACCTGGTCTTAACCACGCTAATAGCTCAGTAGGCTTCATGGTTTCAGCCACCTAAGCCTACTCTTCATAAATGGATGGCCAAATGTAATGTCAGCAATGCTACACTTCCTGAAAGGTAAACTGACCTCTCTTCAACAACGACCACAGAGCCTATGCACAGCTTACATAGTGCCTTGAGGGTTGGAGTGGAACTTGGTCGTGTAGAACTACTGAACCATGTTAGCTAGAAAGGACGCCTGCAGGTCTCGTAGTCCAATGCTTTGCCCAAAGCAGTGTCAGCCAGGACTGCTCACAAGCGCTGAGCCTGACACTTTCAATCAAAGCAAAAAAAAGTGAGCTGTGTCATGGCACCATCATACAAGCTCTTCAAACCACGAACTGTGTGCATATGGGACGGTGACTCTGAATGCACTTGATGCAGAAGGCTATTGCGGGTGATGTGAACTTGTTTACGGTATTTCCATATCACAACTTCATCCCTGCAACCTTTGTACACTCTCTCAACTCTCATCAGAACTGAGGCACCAGTCACCTTTCGCAACTGCAGTTTTTGCTGATTCTAGCAGACCTGAATTTTGCCTGGTCACTTTATTTTTAGGTAGAAACAGACACTATTTGAGATTGTTGTTGGACTGCTGTGCTTTGGTTGTTCACCAGAACTGTAACAGAATAATAACATCGTGTGAACTGCCACACCTGCGATGACAGTGCCTAGTGAATATCAGGATAAATCTTCATTTAAATATCAGCCAAACTCATCCAGTCAGCTGATATTTCAAAACAGACAGAGAGAAGAAACAGTGGAAGAACATAATGAACAGACATTCTGCAGTGACAGAAAGGTATTGAGGACAAGCAGATACTGTGATCAAATTCTGTTATTTTAAGATCTGTGAGAGCAACAGTTCATTTGCTCACTTAACACTAAGAAATTAGACCTTCAAATGGCAACAGTGCCTGAAAACTTGACGTACCTCAACAAGGAGAATTTCATATGTGGCTGATGACTTCACTGTTCAGGGATATAAAAACAACTTTATTTTTATTAACTGGGCACGCTTTCTGAATTAACTGCTGTCTGAATTTCTTGCTGTACTGTAGGACTGGAAGCAGTGATTAAATCTTTGCTTTTCATAAAAGGACGTACGTATCCTACGCTTACAAACTATCACAGAGCCCATTTCCTTCAGAGTCTGAAGGATGCTGAAGATGCAAGTGATGTCCAGGTTGGGTGCACCTTTATTTAGAGTCTGTGTGCACACATGCTTGTGTGCATTTGTTGGGGGAAATGCTCCATTCTGCACTGGAGGTACAATGAATGACTGAGATTTAAGCGATACTAGACAAAGTGTATACAGTAAAAGAAGTCCTTTAGGAGGCAGCAGCTCTTCCATTCATTCCCTAATTCAATTAGAACAGGGCAACAGCAGAACTAATGATTTTTTAAGAGATGGAGAAGCTTAGCAATGGCAAATCATTCCAGCATGCTCTGGAGTCCAGTCTACCTTTGTGTGCAATCCCGTGTCAGAATGATGACTACGCATACAGTTTTAATGCAGGAAACATACTTGTGTTTGTCAAAAGTACTAATGAAGGGATGTCCTCTTCTTGTGAACAATGTACTCAGTGTAGGCTGGGTATTCTTCCCACTCCACACCTTTGCTACAAGCACCAAACCGTAGGCTCCCAAACTGTTTTAGAGTTACCCTACAGCCCAGAAGAACAGAAGGCTCATAAATAGATTTAATTCTTAGTAAAAACGCAATTAATTCTTACATTATTCAGTAGTTCTGTTCCTAGCAGTGCCATCTATTGGGAAGACCAACGAAAATTCAAGTACCATTTGATTACAAGGAAAATGTAACTCACTGTGTATTGACAAATTTAGTCTTGCAAGTATGAATCAGAAGCACAGAGAAAAAAGAACGAGTAACAACTGTTAAATTACAAAGTATGGAACAGTGTGGCTGAACAGCATGCAGACAACTCAGGAAAGAAAGGCTGCTACTGACACCACCACACACCAAAGACAAAAAGCATTCCTGATCAGTTTAGCATCCCCTTCTAGTCGGGAAGAAAAGGATAAAACAAGGATTTAGCCAAAAGAGGAGTGAAAGATTTTTCAAAATTTAGATAAGGTCAGGGTTGTAGATACCATAAAACAGACTACTTTAGTGAGTACGTCTGTCTGGATGCTGTGGAGACAAAGTAAGCAGCTCTGAAGTTAGCATAAAAGTAGTTCTCATGGAGTGCTGATCAGCTGTGGAGTTCACTGAGGCACAGAAAGAACCGAGGTCGTGGCTCTGTTCCTGACAGACCTCACAACAACATGCATTTCTTTTCCTCTACAGGGATGACGACAAACTGATTAAAACGATCAGCTCCGATCTCAAGGGGCAAATAATTTAAAATAACACTGCACAAGAAGTAGATCCACGAAAAGGAAGGGCTTTGGTTAGTGAAACATTTTGCCCACAATGATTTTGAAGTATAATGAGTGACAAGCTGGCAATAATTCATACTGTTGTGAATTGCCAGCAACATACCAATTGCGGGTCAGGACCTGATGTTTTTTGCTAGGCAGCTTTTTCCACATTCTTTCATACCACTGCTTCCTCCACTACGTTCAGCCCCTTTGGCAGTGGTCACTGCTGAGGCAGCCAAGCAGAGTACAGAGGAACTACTGGAATAATCTAAGTTACAAAACCTGGATTTTTTTTCCTATATATATAGATATATATTTCATATATTTTTTTTTCCTGAATTTTCACCGTTTTCTGTAGCAAATGAAACGCAAACAACATCCTTGAACATACTGTATCCTGTGCCCCAGTCTCCTGTCTGCTGACATCCATTTCCTAGGACTGCACTGTTTTCCTGATTTCTGTGTATCAGGGTACTATCTTTGTACGCCCACTTCAAAACCCACAGGCATTTTTAGAGTGGGGTTGAAGAGGGGGGTCCTGCGGTTTTTCAGCAATGCCATTCCTCTTAAGACAACTGCATATATTTATCTCAGATTCTGTGATTTCTGTGATCTCTCTGTATGTGAAGACTTTTGTGGCTCACGGCTTACTATGGAAGAAAAAGCACACAGGAGGACCCTCAAAATTTTGCGTATCAAAAGGAATATATTACCACTTTGAGCCTCCCAAACACAGAAATCTAGTATCAGAATGCCATGTGTACAGTAAGTTAGAGGGTGTTACCCTTGTTTTGGGTATCAGATGAAGTGATTTAATCTTTGATTCTGTTGGATAAACGATAAAAAGTTCTCGCAGAGAACAATCTGCACTGGGAGGAGGATTGAGTAGAAGACCTGTGAGGTCTTTTCAGTCCTCAGCTGCAATCATTCTACAATCAAAGACAGGCGCTGCCTGAGTATAAAAAGTTAGAATGACTGTATTCACCCCTGCCTTCAACAAGTTGCTCTGCTTTCTGCTGAGCTAGTTTTCTTTGCCATTAGCTTGCTAACTGTCCAGGTTTACTAAGCCTGAATCCTGCCTGAAAGGAAGGATGACTTGGCTGACCTGTGCACAACGGTCTTTTTTAGAACAACAGGAGCACGGCACAGCTCATGGTGGGAAGAAGGATGCAAGCTGATTCTTTCTTTTGAAAACTCATATGGCTTTGCCTCACATTTTAGGAGCCCGGTCTAACAATACTCATTTTTGTCAGCATCATGTAATGAATGTTTGAAAGACAAGAAAGCAAGATAGCCCCGATTTATTCCTCTTCTTTGATTAAACCGTACTTCTGAGATGCGGAACAAAGAGAGGGTCCAGCTTTTGAAGAGATGCAAAATCTTTCGTCACCGATTATCTGCTTTTCTGATTTCCTGCCTGCTCCAAGAAAAAAAGGCTAATGTAACTTTCCAGGACTGGCGGATGCAAAACTTACTGTAAGAAGTCTTTACGGACTCAGGGTTTTTAGTAACACCCAATTTAACTGCACAAACTAAACAGCCCTCGTAGAAACTACTAAGGTTTAAGCTGCATATATTTCAGCGAGATGCCAGTTCACTGTAATATCTATAGAATGAAACTTTATCCACAGGTTTTTTGTTTTTTTTTTTTGTGCTATACAGAAATTGTTATTGGATTTCCAAGCTTATCTGAGCCTTTACGAATCCAAGTCTTACAGGTCTAAGTGTTGGTGCTCAGTCAGATCGGATGGGGTTGGGTTCTCCAGCCGGCTTCAGAGGCTGGGCAGGGTGATGCAGGCCTGCAGCAGGACGTGCAGCACTGCTGCCAGACCCCTGCAGGTGTCACAGAGACCCCTGGGCATCCAATCTGTCACAAGATGTTTATGGCCCAGCACCTAACTGCAGTCTTTTTGCTTTTAAGTAGTCCGCGTTGCAAAGAACAATAAAGCTGTAGTAATTTTTTAAACAGCTCTCATAAGCTTTCTGTTGCCAGGAGGACGATTCTGTAAAAGAAACTTCCCAAACACAGAAGGGAGTAATGGTCTTTAAAAGGCAAATACGGACAAACTAAAAAACTAACTAAAACCATATGTTACTTCAGCTGCAGGTAAAGCAACTCTGAAAGTTATAAGAAGGGAAAACGAAACAAAAAAAAATAAAAAATAAAGCTTTGCACTATAAAGACGGGGAGAGAGTCTGGAGGTGGGAGGCCTGATTCCCAGTTGTGCCACAGACTTCTCCTGTGCTTGAGCATGCCCCTTGCCCCTTGGGAGCTGTCTGTCTAGCGCTTGTCATCTTGTCTCTTCTGGTGGAATAAAGGGCTTATTAGCTCGGGTTCAGCAGCACACTAATGCAGTCACACGGCTTTGGATGAGACCCTCGCCAAGCAGCAGGGCAGGCAGAGGTGACGGCCACGGGCCAGGCCACACAGCTGCCTGTGGGCTGAACTCAGGACAGGGCTCGATCCCCAACCCCAAATCTGCTGCCCTGAGGCAGCCTTCTGCCACAGGCGTTGCCCTGACCAGCGAACACGCAGCGATGGCACGCGGCCTGCTCGTGCCCTGCCAGCTCGTGCTGCCCGCCAGCATCGCTGCGCTTCAGCGCTGTGTTAACAAACCCACTCTGCACCACTTGCTCCTAAATACTGGCATGGGCTATCCTGATACATGCCTTTTTAGCAAAACAGACTAATTGGTTGCGTTACGAGCATTTTCCATTTCATCTCTCGCAGGAAAAGGGGAAAAAAAAATCATTTCCAAAAAGTTGCATCGAAAATTAACTTAATTTCATTCACATGCTGCTAGTATAAACTGTTACAGGCTGTGCTACAGCAAAAATAAAATTTGCCACAAGAACTGTCCTTTCTAAAGAAGCTAATCTTTGCAGGGAAAGATTCCTAGCAGTCGGGCTGAGGAAAGGCTTATCCCTTTGCCCAGAAATCCTGACCCCATCAGCTTCTCTGATAAAAGATACTAATTCTTCTTCTCCTTCCTTCGCTGCCTCTTTGATATCCTCTGACTATTGTGGCAACAACATTACTGCAAATTACTATTATTATAAAATTACGTGATTTATACTTTTTTCTTTAATAACATTTCGGGATTCATTCAGCATACTTGTTTAAGTGGTGAATGCTATTTAGAAAGGGATAAATACTGATTTACATTTCTAAGTGTCTTTTAACATAGAGAAGACTCTGTCAATGTGAAAATCTGTGGGGAGTGGGAGATGGCTTGGAGGATGGAGGGAATAATCATGTCACATTTAAGCCTGTATGATCTGTTTCCATAGGAAAAGGTTAGAGATCAACAAATTCTCAGTTTAGTTCAGCAGTAAAAGAAGGCTGGCTAGGGCATTGAGTTTCTGGGGGAAGCATTAGCCAGTATGAACAGCAGCAGCCTCTGGTGGTCTAAGAAAAAACGGTAGTGTCTGTAAGTATGGAGGGAAATGTGTTTTTTTTAGAGGAGGTATGTACATATTTAGCTATTTGACTCAATTCTGCATTCAACACTATAAAAGACAGATGCTTTTAAAACGATTTGCTGGCAATACGCTTGTTAAAAACTGAATAGTAAGAGTATTAAAATTCATATGCATTCATTAACATGTTACATAAAAGTAAAATGCTTTTATTTAATATTTCTATAAGGTATTATAGTCAATACTTATTATCAAGAAGTTTTCTCCTTGGCTTGCCTTGCTAAAAAAGAAACCAATTTTATAAGATTGTTACTGAATTGATGACATTTTCTGTCTTCACTCATGAATTCACTTGGCAGATGTTTTCAAGAACAAAAAATTCTGCCTTATTACAAAACATATTAAGCAGGTTTTTCTGCCATAATGTTTGACATGATGTTTATTGCCCAGACCAAATCAGCCCCTTTAACAAGCTATAACGTATGCCAGAAAGTACATTATTTCATAGTTAAAGAAACTAACAGCATGAAACAATAAGTACTTTGATCTTTCAGGCACTGCGCTTAATGCACTACACAGTCTAATAGTCGTTTTTATTTATATTCTTTTTTTTGTTGTTGTTGGTATAAAAATAGAGTGCAATTTGAGATTTTGTATTTTAAGACTCTGCTTTTACATATTCCTGAATATCCCAGCTGATTTGCATTTTTCTACCAAAAAAAAAAAAAAGAAAAAGAAAATGAAAAAAAAGAAAATACTTAAAGAAATTTATGGTGCTGAATTTCATTTTTTTACCCGTCTCGGAAAACGTAACTAACGTTGGCCCACCAGCCAGACATCTTTAATTTCATCATGTGGTATTTCATCAGAACACAACTTGCTGACCCAATGAGAACATTATTTCCTAACAGTTAGAAACAACATCTCCAGCATATCTGACACACACAAATCTTCCGTCGACGTTAGATGCAGTGGATGCCTTCACTGTTTCTCAAGGAATGTATCCACCACAGCTGCTGAGAAGAAATTTTATCTTTGTACCCACCTGCCCTGCTTCACAAAGGTGATCTAAGGCTTGCTCTGTCTTTTGCAAAATTATTTGATGATATTACTTCCAAAACATATAGTGTCCTCAAATACTTCTGCGCAGTGGCACTATTTTTCTTTCTCTTATCAAGATGATAGTGAGTCAAAAGCATTCCTTTACCACAGGGCAAGTATTTTTTTTTTTTTGGAATGGGAATTGCTCTTTCAGGTTGCCTGAAACCAGCTCCAAAGGCCATCGTCCCAAAACCAAAGGGATGCAGGCAGTGATCCAAGGGTGAGAGAAAAGGAGACCCAAGCATGAGAGGCAAGAAATGCACTGTACGTATGGCATTGCACCATCTTTTTTTGCATCATGCTATGCCCGGAGAGATTATCAACAGAGCAAGCACGCTATGTTCACAGCTCCTCTTGCAACCACCTGTCTTAAGTCTTTCCAGACTTAGCAGTTCTACCCACCAGGGTAAATGGTATTCTATCAGTGAAACAGTTTTCTCTTGGAAACCAGCAATCAAGTAAACTGCAGTAATGCATCCTGCCACACACCAAAGCAGCAATAATTTTTGTTCTGTTTCAGAAAAACTCTCTGCATCAGACCCTATTTAAGAAACACATGAACGCACACACACACACATACATCAAAGGATTCTTTCACAGTAAAACACAACTTGCATCAGGAAGTTCAATTTCAGTTACTTCTGCCTGGAAAGAAGACCACCACACACGCTTTCACTAAAACTTCTTCCCCTGATTTGAAGAAAATGGAATAAAGAGAATGTGAACAGTCACATCTGAGGCAAGGACCTGTGTAAAAAAGGAAATGGTATGGAGTCATACATTTTATGTTTCGGGGGTCAAACCTCCTGAAGCCAAATTTCATGCCTCATCAAACGAAGGTGTCACGAGAAGGGGGAACTACTAAAAAGGTATCAAAAAAGGTTTTCTCTCTTAACAGGAGGATGCTGGACCAGCACGTTCACTAAACACATTTCAGGACAGCACAACAACGTTCACTGGCTTCTGATACAATTTGACAGAAGCCTCATTGCCCTCTTCAGAAACAGAGTCTGACTGCTAGGAAGAATGGCGTACCTCATAAAAAGAAGCACACAGATAGACACAAAAAGTACCACACAACAAGGTTCTCTTGGTGACTTTGAATACGGATATGCCTCCTTTCTTTTCCAGCTCTCAGTTTTGAGTTATTTCTTAAAAGACACGGCAGTATTTATGGCGTTAGTGACTCCTAACATCCAGGTTACAAAACCTCATATCCGGTTAGTACTGCTGCATTTCTCCTACAAACACTTCAATGTTAAACCACAGTTAACAGGAACACTTTAAGATGATTCTAACATCTCTTGTGCTGGATTTTTCTCTGTTTCACAGCACAAAGATGATGTATACACTTTTACTGACTTGAGCGTGGTGTGGCTTTCCTGACATGTTTTACTGCTCAATGAAAATGCTAACTCTCATAATAAAGGCTTTGGAAATTGCATGACTCAGTCTCAAATGTATAATGCATAGTATGTATATGAAGCAGAATGTGTCAAAGTGCAAATAATATTGTTTGTGCCCCCTGCAGAATTAGAAATCCTCGGGTAGCACTGTTATAACGATCCCATGCTGGTAGCATTACAAAGTGCAAAGGTTCACTGAGTAAGAAAAGAGCAGGGGACAGAGTTTCCTCATTACACCATTCTCGAACTATTCTAGCTTAAATATTTATTAAGATATTAATAACTCTCCTCCTTTATCTGCCTTCAGAACTTCAGCTGAAGCACAATGGATGGCTGCTCCTATGAAAACAATACATTATAGTGTAAATCTGCTACCACGCGAGAGGAACACCGGTATTTTCCACAATGCATTATTAATTCAGCAGGCAATATGTTACAAAAATCTATCAGTCTATAACTGCTGCCTCCCCAGTATATGACACACAAAGCTACCGTGTTGCCAGAGTTGCACTAGGAAGTGTTTCCTATGTACACCTCTGTTTATAAAAGCATTTGTGCAAAGTCTTCCTTAAATCATTCTCTTTCTTGATAGCACCAGTGCGTTCCTCTGGGGTTTATTTGAAGTTCCTCTTTGAAATTAGAAAGGGCTGTTTTGTAACTCTTTCAAAACTTACTTTACATTCAGCAAGTGACAGAAAATATCAATAGAATAAAGGGCGAGCGACTCTGCATGAACTCCTGAATGCCACTGCAGCAATGTGTTTGTTTTTAAGAAAGCACGCTACTTATCAGCTAATACGGACAGTAAACATATTGACCCACCAGTAAGCAAGGACAAAAAGAAAAAAAAATAAGTGAAAGAAACTTACTCTAATGTACACCTGCATTGTTTCTTTTTCCTTTTGTGGATTTCGATATTTTTCATAGAAGTCACGTCGTTTCTTTGTTTCCTTCTGGATTTTATCTTTTCTTTCCCTCTTTTCTGCAGGTTCATCTGAGCTATCAGAAGACAGCTGTACTTGGGCTTTTGTCTTCTCCACTTCAATATAGTTCTCATTGGGATTCAGTACTATTACTCCATAGCCTTCCTGTTTTATAAGAGACAAAAAAAGAAAAAAAAAAAAAAAAAAGGGAAAAAATANTTAAAAAAAAAAAAAAAAAAAAAAAAAAAAAAAAAAAAGGGAAGAAATATGAAAAGGGAGATTTAGCACTGGAAAATGCTTTGTGTTTACTTTAAAGCTCTTAAAAACACATTTATTTCAGCAAGTTTGTGTAACATAATTTTTAGAAGAGCACTTTAAGAATATTGTTTGTTTCCGTCATTAAAGGGATACTGATGTGCGAATGTCTGTGCGTGCACTTGTGCACACAACACATCCCTCGGCGTCAGAAAAGTTTGCCTGGTTTACCTTTAAAATAATTTAATACGCTGTTTTATTCATAAGCATGTTATATGACTTTTCCAGAAAACGGTATTAAGACTATAAGCAAAATATCATTTCAAAAACTCTACGTAACCATGAATAAAAAGCCATACACTCTGCCAATAAAAACCTGTGAAACAGAGAGGACAGAGGGGATTCAAATATATATTAGAGAAGGCATGGGAAAATTATTCAGCGCAGTTTAAAACAGTAAAACCTTTTGTCTGGCTGACAAGCATACGCTGCACAACCAATAGCAGCAGTAACAATGAATCAATACTAAAACTGATGCGGCGGCATTGCTTACAAGTCAACTATTTTACTGTGGGCAAGACTTTTAAGCACATCTTTAAATCTGCTCTAAAACTTCATTGGGATTATGTCCCATATTCCACAAACCCGGGGAAAATTTGTGACCTGCGGGATGCTTTTGAACGTGCCAGCTGCATTTTTTGTGCCTTGGAAAATGAGCTGGTTGAAAAACACATGAATTTATGAATGAGGAATAAATCTCGACTAAATCAGCCAATCATTTTATTATGATTTTTTAAAAGATGGTAAATCATACGAGGATTGTAATATTTGTGAGAGATAATGGCGAACTCAGGGAGAAAAAGGGAAGCGTGTGCGTTTGACAGACGAGTCCTAAGAGTTACCACGGGTTCCCAACGAAAATCAAGCTGTCCTTTAGAAGTAAATTTTAATAAAGACTCACTTTTTTGAAGATGTCTACGCTAATTACTTAACCGAACAGCTTTATTCCAGCTTCTCGTTCAACACTCAATTCTGCACTTAGGCGAGGCGAGAAGATCAAAGAAGTCCACGTTACCTAGCTTCACCAGAGTCAACCACATCTGCCCGAACAAAAGATACTTTATTTGGGCTCGCTTTATTCTGATCTGTAGAGCCATTCAAAAATCTTGTAACACATTGTGATCACTGTCAGGTAGACAGATTGTCACTCAGTGATTTTCTACAGTTGGACACACTCGACTAGTTATCAAAATCACATCTGAAGGAAGTCCCTACCCCTCTTCCTTGTGCCCACACAACTTTTCACGCCCTTCTCGAATTTCTGCCATAGCTTCTCCTCCCACCAAAACGCAGCTAAAGGACACTGTTGCACTCTGCTAAACAGGGTGAAATAGAGGCATTCAGTACACTGTCTGTGGTGCAAGGGACGTCGTCAAAAAAGGTCACCATAGGCCATGGAGAAAATTGCCTCCTCACTAGATTCGGTACCGTGAGTAAGTGGTCTCCTGTCATGTCTCTTCCCTGCCCTTGCCACCGAGTGAATTGAACTTAGGTAAATGTAAATAAATAAACAGCCAAATACATAAACGGAGGGAAGGGGAGGGGCAAAGGGAAGCAGGAAACAAAAGGAGGCATGGTTCTCATGCTGCCCGCATCGACGCACAATGCCACATGATCAGCAGACACGTTTCCCCCTCACCGAAACCCGAAGCCCCAAATCCAGCACAGCAGAGCTGCAGGTTCATGTCACACGACTGCTACTGGCTCATCCCCACGCGTATCACCGGGCGCTGTGGTGGTTTCATGGCACAACACACGCCGCTCCCTTTGTTGCTCATCTTCCTGACCTGCTCGTTCCGAGCGGGGACACTCTGTGTATCGATTCCTTTCGCCTTCTACGTGGTGCCAAATGCAAAATTCATGTATTTATTATAGGTCTACCAGCATTACAGGAATTTGAAACCCTGGGTCCACTTTTAGCTGACCACAAAACAGACACATAAATCATCAAAGAAGTAGAATTTGTCTAAGTTATTGATTATGTAACTGAAAATTACATGACTCATTTGTCCAATTTTATGAGGACACAATGTCAATTTTTCACATGGACATCAACAGATGAAATACGATTCCATTTTTAAATTCCCCGTGTCATAAATCAATTAGAGGATTTTTATCAATTATATTTTAAGCAGCATAACGCATCTCCCTCTACGCTTTAAAGCTTTTATTTATTTATTTGTTCCCCAAGTTAGCATGTCTTTCCTGCCAGTACAATTAAAATAATTAGTAATAACTGAGGTTTTTTTTTTTCCCTTAACTGTGGGAAAAATTATCAACTTATAATTCATAAGAACTTTTCCTGGGAAAATAATATACTTTCAGCTTGTTTTGCTTACGATTCCCTTTCTCTTGTCCTCTGCATGTGGAATTACAACATGCAAAACAATGGTACCAGGAAGATTGGGTAGTAGCAAGCATTTGATAGTTGACAAACTGAGACTGGCAAAACTGCACGTGATTCCAGATCCCCTCAGTCAGCCTTAACCTGACTATTTTTCATTCCTATTAATTTCCATCGAACTTCATTCAGAAGTTTACAGAGAAGTCATGTTCAGAAGTATGTACTTCACCATGGGATTAAAAACACCAACTTCTGTTCTGATGTACTAACGGCACTATTAAACTGAAGTGTACTAAGCTGTAAACAATTATTATCATTCTGGAAGTTTAAGGTTTGGTACGTTTTCCATGGATGTAATTGCAGAGTTGCTTTTCCTACGCACCCAGCGCAAGCAGAATGTTAAACCACTGTGTGAAGCGTAGTTTTTTCTCATAGTAAAAAGAAAAACTTAAATTCTGTAACAATAACAAGAAAACTGTCCATAAATCTTCAGTTAATTGGAACGAGACAAACTCAGTGCTCTACCACGCTTCTGAAAGAATACAGATGCCACATAGAAGTCAAAGTTTGTCCGCATCACCCATTAGTATATCTGTGATGGAAAGTAGTAATCAGGATAGGCACTGATAAATACAAGGTCCAGTCTCTAATCTGCTAGCTCAGGGGACACAGTCACAGTCTCTCTTTCAGACTGGAGTACTCCATAAACAGCTATTTCCCGCAGTTTGCTTCAGGATAAGTTGGCTGCAAAACACCAACTATACCAACTGCTATCAACCTCCGAGTAACTACTTCTGGAGGTTAAGGAAATGATGACAGAAAGAGAAGCCAGCTGAAAAAGTCAAGTGTCGGAAGGAATCAAAAATCTCAGTTACAATACCTCTACTACAAAGGCAGGACAGTGTGGAAGGGCCTTTTTCACCGTCACACACAAGCCAGAACTGCAGCAGCGCTTTGTCCCCTACTGGAAGCTCAAGCAAGATGTTTGGAATTGAAGTTACTGCATCTGGCAGTAAAACTGAGGTGGAAAAAAAAATAATAAAAAAATCTCCAAGTATTTGAGGTAAAGTCTCAATCTTCTGAAACCTCTTCTGCCTGGACAAATGAATAATGAGCTGAAAGCATTCAGCTCTGCATATTAATCCACCAAGATGGGATACCATATGTGACCAGAAAGGTCAGGGCTGGAGAGGAATCTTTTGACCTATGTAACTATGTTTTGGGACTGCAAGCGAGGGTCTGAAAGGGATCATTCTCCTAAGCCCTATCGCTCTGAATTTCCAAGTTCATACTTCTGTATAGATTGTTTGCGGCAAGACCAGAGTTAATTCCCAAGGGAAATGCAACTCCAAGCATCCGTCTCCTAAACCTGCCCACGGTTAAAATGGACACGGCAGCCTCCATTCATCTTTCTGAAAGATGTACGTTCTGTTTATTCCCCATCTTTTTCACAAGAAGGGTACATATATGTCACTGTTGCGACATCATAGGTGCAACAGTGGGATGAGGTCATGACAACCAATCAGAAGTCACTAGTGAAGCGTTAAAGTAAACATAGCTGTTGGAGATGCAGCTCAGCTTGAAAAATGCCCCCTTCATTATTTGAGCAATTTTCTCAAGACGTGACCTGAGACTGAAACGCCTGAAATGTCAGTTGACTCCGCTTTCTGTTTCCACCCAATGTACATTTTGGCAACTGCACCCTGCTAACACTTTGCAGTATTTTCGTCCCAGCTACACCTCAGCTCTGGGTGCGCTGAATTCCAGCGCTGTGTCCAAGTGTGTAAAAATGCCCTGTTACTGCCAAACACTCATTGTCCCACTAAGTTCCCGACTTAAAATAGCTCATCAAGCTAGGCAGGAAAAGAAAACATGCCACAAAAAGTTTTTAGAGGACCACCTGTTGTCTATTATTTTTACATAGCACTTACTCATAAATCATAACACAGGGTAATTAATCAAGCTGTCAAAGAGAAGGTCAGAGGTTATGTGGGGGAGTCAGAAGGTCATGCATGGGCTGATAGAGGTCAGGGTCACACCGCATTCCTCATTATCAAGTTGGGATGAGAGACGGCCCAAGCAAACAAAAGTGAAAGCAGATGGAGAAGTGAGTGGATAGAAAAAAAGAAGAAAATTTCACAAACAAAAAGAAAAGTGAAAGAAGAATGTCAGTTGCCTTCAAACAAGGAGGAGAATAGAACAGAAATACATTGAGATGTTCTCAAAAGGTCTCACACAATACAAAGAAACTACAGTTCGATAATTTAAATACATTTAGTAATATAACTTTCCATCCGATCTTTTTGCAAGCGGAAAACAACGCTACGAGCCGGGCACACTCGTTTTGATTCCATTTCACATCACAAGTCCACGCTTTCAAGGTGAATAAGACAAAAATAACCTATTACTGCAAAGAATGCTGGTGGATATACAAAACTGCTTCTAAACGCTGAAGTTCACTCCTGTTTATGCTACAAGTAATAGATGTTCAATAAAAAGTTTGAATGTTGCATGAAGAACAATGCCTTCACATACAGAAACACTCAAAAACACAAAGAATCACAGAAGTCCCCCTGGATGACACAACCGTTATAAAATATTCTATCATTACACTGACCTGAATTAGATGCAGAATACTGTGCAAAATTAGCTGTCACCCTTTCCTCAAAATCTTTGTTAATCTCATTTTGAATGTTTGCAGCTTTATCAACACATGCATCAATGTCAGCTCCTTGGTTACTGAACCGCTGTACTTGGAAGAAGATATAATTAAAATGTTTTGGCACAGAAAAGGTGAAATTGTATCTTCCCCTGTTCCCTGAGGAGTCTGTAAAACATGTAGGATATATTGACAAACACACACCCTTGTCTAGAGCCCTGACATCCCAGGTCACCCAACTCCTATTTATTTCAAAACATTCACTTTACACTTACCCAAACTGTCACCTGCTGCGTTACTAACTTTTAATGGATATCAGAGCTATAAAAACAATAAACTCCTCATTTCCTTTTCTGTTACTGCCTTCTAAATCCCCACTGCATTCAGTCCGTGTCTCTTTGCTCACAGAACTGAGTTCATCTTATGTCACCATGCCTATCTCGGAGTTGGAAAGGATGAGATACGCCACTGGTACGCTTCACTTCAATATCTGATCATTTGGAGCAGGTACAGCTACGCTAAACAAATCGATATTCAAAGCTAAAAAAAAAAAAGAGATGAGATAAACTGTTACCACATTTTGAGTTTACTGCTGAAAAGTTTTGAAAAGAATGAATGTTCCACATATATCTATAATTAGCAACCTAAATATGTCTGTGCATAAGATCTGCAATCTTGTTCCATGGTGTTTGTTCCCAAGGCCAAAACTAAGTAAACACATCCAGGTACCGTAAAGATTCTACTCCCTCAGCTGTACCCTCTATTCTTGGTTGGGAACTTTTGTGCCTTTGTGAAGCACTTAATTTTATCACAGCTTTCAGCAGAAAATCGTTTCTCGTCAAAAGTGAAGTGCAGCAGCATTAACTTAATTCTGTGAATTAACAGAAAATAATTATGTTCATATTCAAATACTGCTTCAAACACTGCTCAACAAACCTCAGCCTCATCACCTCTCCCTAACATGAGTTTCAGGCTATCAGTGGAGGCTGAATGGAAGTGAATTCACCCCAACCACACATGCGGAGTACAGGACTGCAAATAATCCCTTCCATAATAACTATCCGGGCTGCAATAATAGACTCTGCTCTTCTTCACTAACTGCACACAGCTTTGGGTCCACACAGTCCACGAAAGGACCAATTCACCAGTTTCCCCCAAGGCCTGGCATCCTTTAATGACACCTCGTAGGACCCTATTCTGTAATTAACACCTGCATTCTGAAGGCTTTTCCTCCTCTCTTATGACACTGTCTTACTCTCCCTTCCTACAGAAACTGCAGAAGCTTCAGCATGGTTCAAAGTTTCATGCGGGAGACTCCTGCTCATTTTACTTTTGAACTAAGGTTTCGGTTAATAGGCCATTCAGCTTCAAACAGAACTTTCTGAAAGCAATGCACCAGGAACACAAAGGTTATCAAATACTTTCCTAACACCCACAGAAGTAATACGTAAGTATTAATTCTAATTTACTGGTAGGCAAACCAGGGAGGATAACAGTTCCTCTCTGAAGTGTATGCTCAAATTAGGAAGCGGAGATGAAGCTGACTGCAGAAATTTTCCATGTTTCTATGGTGTTTCTCAGCATCCTTTTAGCTGACAGCAAAAGTTCTCTGCTGCAAACTCGTTTTCCAGTCCACCCTGTCCCCTCCCAGAGAGTGTCATAGTATGTCTTAATTATTCTCAGTCGTATTTCATAATGAATATCCTCCCAAATAAGTTCCAAGCTTGTATTTTTGTATGTAGCACAAGATGAAAAAAAAAAGTTTATCCTAAAATGTACTCTAATTTCTAACCGTGCCAAGTGTTTTTGTAATCACTTTGTGGAGTGTTCTGCTGACACTTCAATGGGCTCAGAGGTTTGCCTGGATTTTTACACCTGTAGCGTGCACTGGGGCAACCCAAGCAGCCAAGTTCTTCACCTTTCATCTGCAAGAATTTATACACATTAAACTACCGCAGCAAAAGAGATAGAACATAAATCTCTTTGAAGGTCTCCATTTCAGCTTCTTGTTCTGACCCGTGGAAGACAAAAACATCACGCACTGAGAGTTTTCCCTGAAATACTGAAGTTATCCAAGTCTTGCAAGGCAACACCCGCTCAGTGCTGCTGATCA
>VXAB01013876.1:53873-159798 GCA_013399175.1 Odontophorus gujanensis
TCCGAAAATTCCTGTTCTGGTGTACACCAACGTACAGCACGGGAAAACCAGTGTGCTGCTGCCAAGCCACGCAACCTATTCAATTAGCTGGCTTTTACTTTTGCAGGGCATTTAAACCCAGAGCCCTGCCTGTGTCTGAAATGCACCTTCTGAAGGTAGGTCCTGTGTTAGCAAGCCTTTGCCTGTTCACGTGGCCTCAATCTTTGTGAATATGACTACAAACACACTATTTTTTCGATAACTACGTTTGTAATTAGAGCACAATGGATGTGAAAGTATTTACATACAGAACAGAGTTAGGAATGGTGAAAACGCAGGCAGTTGGAGGTTCTTCACAGCTTCATGCTTAATTAAAATTAAGCCTTACCCCGATGCCATTTCTTTGTTTTTTTTCCCCTTAAAATAATAATAATAACACAGGAAAGTGCCCAAACATTTCTGGTCTCCCAGTAATGCATTAAAATGTGTCTCAGCTCCTCTGTACACAGCGAAATGCTCGCTGAATGCAAAGTGAGGGAGGGCGAATTTCTCCAGGTTCTGTATGTCTGATCTCTCAAAACCTTCAAAATCTATCCTTGATCTCAGCAAACACAGCAGAGCACAATGTTATTTATGCATTCATTTATCTTTTCATCAAGGGCGGCTTATGTGGTCTTTACTGACTTTGGTTTCTCATCATCATCGCAGATCAGCATCTGCATTGTGTGCACTTGTAACAGGGATAATGGATCTCACTTACAATACCTACAAACTCAGCTGAGAGCCGTGCAAAGCAAATGGCCATAAATGCACCCATCCTGGCCCAAGTCCTGATGAATAAAAATGAAGATCTTGTCAAATAATAAAGTGACAGGTTAATTTACAGCACGGAATAGTGTGAACGGGGAGAGCGCTGCTTTTCCAATCTGTATGAACGGTGCCACCTATCTGCAGATTAGCAGAAAGCTTCAGATACACTAATTCAGAAATCAGGATAAACACATGTGATGTTGCTTAGTTTTGTAAATATCAGAGGAATGGAATTGATGATAAAGGAAAATGTGAGATTAGACACACACAGTTGCTTTCGAACCAGAAAAAACAAGATTTTCAACAAAAGACCGCTGTATCAAACAGTAATAAAGAGCCTCAAGCAGTTGTCTGTGCTCATGCCAGTTTTCATGCTTTAATTCCGCTGCCCTGTGGTTCTTAGCTTTGACATTGAGATCTGCACGGCCACCAGAGATAATTATTTCAACCTTCAGGCCATCAGGCGCTCATTTTTGATCATGGATATGTAAGAGATTTTTTTTTTTTTGCTGCTGCTCAGGCTTGCCAAGTGGGTATCAATAGAATGGTAAAATAAGCAAAAATGGTAAGCATTTTAGGAGAAATCAAGACGCTGCCTTCTGTGCTAGCTTTTCTGCTGGTTTCTCAGGCCTTACTGTTGTTCAGCGTTGTACAATGAACTCTGAAAATTTCAACAAATATTTAAACTGATTCCAATTTTCCATTACAACATCGTTACAATTAGAAATTAGAAAATGAGCTCTGACTCTATAACACTGCTGTCAGTGGAGCTGTTCCCCCACCCTCTAATCCCCTCACACCATTTGCACACCCTCACTCCACATTTTACACACTTTTTACCATCAGTTTTTCTCATCTGCACCTAACGTGCAGGAGTTGAAAAGCACCATTTGCAAAGTCTTTTTTTGAAGAATATTGATTTGAAGAGTCGCACTACTGGGGAGGAACTTGCATTGCAACCTGTACGATTACAAACTGGAAATCAAATCTCGGTGTCTGATCAGAATTGGTATACGTCAGATGTTCAATGCGCCCACAAAGTGGAAAGGCACGACACCAGAGTGAGACACAAAACCAGTGACATTTGCTGCTAAAATGATCCTCGCCCAACTTTTAATACGCGACGTTTAATTCCGATTGGTGTGTTTCACAGTTACAGATGAGGTACTGTGTATTACCCCATTTGAACATCGCTTAACTACATCATTTGTCACCACATGTCACATATGTATTACTACACCCATTTTGCAGACCAAAAAACGCTGTCCTCAAGTGATGAACTGCGGAAGACAGACCTGAAATCTTTGGTGTTACACTACGTTCTTCTTGTATGCAAGACTTAAAAGGAAAAGCAAACAGTAAGTTGAACCTATCAGATATTTCTCTGAAACAGAAAGTTACTTCTAAGGCTTATCCTTCCTGAATTTTACAGTACTTCGAATTAAGTCTGAAGCTCAATATCTAAACACATACACGTTCTACATTACAACGTTTCATAGTGTGCTAAACTGACAAACTGAAATCACCTTGGACACGACCAGAAGAGGTAAAGAGAACAGCTAATTTGTGCTAACTGCACTGACACTACCAGGAAAACTTGGAGAGACAAAATACATTTGGAACATTCGTCCGTGATGCTTTTCAAATTTAAACTTTCCAAGTAAAATTCCTCATGGTATTTCAAGAAATATAATTAAGAAAACGTCCTAGCTTTCTGAGATACCTGAGCAACAGGAAAAACACTACGCCACAGTTAATATCAAGGAATAAATTAGAAGAGTGACATTTTGGGTCAGTTTGTGTCTTTACTGATATTGGACCTGTGGTTTCCCAGCGAGGCATTAGGAACACTGACAGGTAGTCAGGGTCTGCAGCACTGCAGACAACAAGGCAAATGTTTGTTCCAGCAGTTTCCTCCAGATCTGCTTCTCTCTGCTGCTCTCCTCTGCATCTCAGCCTGCTCAGCCCCACACTTTCTGCTCGCCCAGTAAGGCGTACCCAGCAGTAGCTGCTTTTCACTGCTTTCCAAATGGGCACTGTCCCGAAAAGCACGGGTAGACAGTGCTGAAGACAGCTTCCATGTCCTCAGCGCTGGCTCCCAGTGATGATGAGCAGTCAGTGTGGAAAATTCTTCACAGACCTTTGCAAGCAGAGTATTTCAGCAGAGCTGCAAGTATGATGGGAACAGAAAAACTTTTGAATGTTCTGCCCACCACGAGACAGCTGGCACACAATTATCATTCCTCCTATTCTACAGATGGGAAAAATGAAGCTCAGAAAATTGCCTAAACTCTTACAAGAACTGTGTGAAGGAGGTCTGAACACAATCCAGATCTCTCAACCCGACTCTTTAAGTAACTATTTGAAGAATATGAACACCAGGACAAGAAGGGAAGGCTAATTGGATATCACTGTCACTAATTCCCAGAGCTACTCACCAATAGGCAGCCTGGATAACATGTTTACAATACAAAGACGGACTGGTGTTACCGCACAGAATAAGGTTTGCATAATATATTCTGATTTTATTTTCTTTTTCTTTTTCTTGGTGGGTGTATTCTTGTTTGTTTGTTTGGCCTTCTGAAGGTTGGTATGGTGAGAAAAGAAAGAGGTAACTCTGATCATACCATGCCACCTGGGAAGGGCAGGCGGAAAACTCACAAGAGTTAGTGCAGTCACATTTGACTTTTAACTTTTTGATATTGAGATATTCAGGCAAGCAGCACAGGAATAATGAGATAAGAGAATGCAAGGGTGTGAGTGCTATGGAAATATACATGTTAGTATGCAGTATGAAAGAGCACCCTCTGTTGTTTTTGGTTAACAGAAGCAAGTCTCCCGATACCTCAAAATAATATTTCAGTTCCAGAAAAGACTGAGATAAATCATCACTACCAACATATAGATATCTGCAAACACTTCCCAGGGAATTTAGGCACTGCACATGCACAGTTTGTTTAGAAAGAATGGTTGTGCATACTGAGAGATACTGGGTTGCAGAAGGAAAAATAATCTAGCAAACCCGAGCTGCCTCATCTAGAAGCATTCTATGGCAAGAAGGGCCATTTGTGTACATGTGCTATGTAAAATTAGCAAAGATGTTTTTAAAGCAGATGCAAAACTGATACACCGGGCAATTTTTATTTATTGGTTTTATATGGCACCAAGAATTTTAGTTAGGGTACACCTTAATTAAATACAGGAGTACCCAATACTAATGAAATCAAAGTAGGAATGTCAGATGATGGATTACACATTCCAAGCAGCTAAAAAGATGTGAGATCTAGCTGCATGTTACCTCACATTAACAAGAGACCACAACTACGTCAACAACAAGCACAGAACTTGTGACAACACACAACTTCTGCATTGTGTTTGCCCTACACAGAGCTAGAAACTCCTAAAAAAATCCCAACTTTTCATTAATTTTCTGTATCCAGAGATTACTGGTCTTCTTAAGGGCCTGGAAATCACAGAGATGGATGGTGATCCATATGGTTCGTTTCCAGTGATATCCCAATGATGGCACAATGGGATAAATTTTGCTGTAACAGGGAACACACCTGGGTGCATGAGGTGCCTTCAGAAGATTCTGCTCAGAGTGGAGACCGAGTATGAGAAGACATTAAAAATGCCCCTTCCCATAAGACAGCCTTTCAAAACTGCACCATTACTTAAGAAAACGAGGTGAGAACCTCAGCAATAACTAATAAATTTTACTCTGTAAGAAAAATTGCACTGCAAATGTATGAAAAACAGTTTGTAACAGGAAGAGTACTCTTTTTTTTGTCTGAGAACAGCTCCTGCTGAAGATAACCGTGATTGAGTGTTTCGGGGAAAATTAGCTGCAATTTGATTGTCTTTTGACCTGCTGAAAACCCCTGCATGATACACATTATACAGTTTCCATGAAAAACTGTGAAATTTTGTAAATACAGAAAACTACACTGCATATGTATTCAGAACTATGCAGCTTAACAGTCAACACTTTCATGATTAAGCTTTGCTTTACATAATGTACGGGGAATGGGAGAAAAGTAAAATTTCAAAGAAAAAGGGTTATTTCCTGCAGATTTCAAAGATGCTGAAGCAGAGAGCTTCCTCTAACACATCTCTTATCTGTTGAAAAAGATTTTTCATTGGAGGTAGTTTGAGTAAGTCAATTACAGGATTATTTAACAACCCTGCATTGAAGGAAGCTGCTTGCAGAAGACCTGAGAATGTGCAATCTCCTTTCCTTTTTTCTGCTTCTGCAGATTTCTGAACAACGAGGACCAACCTTGAAAGGGACTTCCAAGTGCTGCTGTCACAACAATGGAGTTTCCTTTCCTTATTTTACTTTTCCTGCTCAAACACTGCTAGAAAATTCTGTCCCAAAACAGTATTAAAGATTTATTTTGCAGAGCAGACGCAAATAAATAAATAAATAAATAAATAAATCAGGAGATGGCAACACCAGAATTGTGCTAACAACCTTAACATGGCCCCTGTGGGGTAATATATCTAACGATCAATTACGATAGAGTGTACTGCAAGTTCCTGTAATGTCTCCCAAACAAGAGCTGGAAACAGAGGATGTTTTCCGAACTCCTAAATATTCATGAAACAATTTTTAAATGGCTCCATGCATGCCAGAAAGGGTCCCTAAATGTACAGCATCTGAAAATTAGAACTACTGATTGTTGCAGTGCTTAAGCAAATTTCTGTGCTTTTATCCGTTGTGTTATTACTGACATCTAATGTCCTTAGAATTGCAAGAGATGGGAGAACAGATTCCACTGTAACAGGTATGTAAGGCAAGTACGCCACTCCATACACAAAACTATATATGGAAGCAAGAAGCATTCAAGCATTTGCACGTTCAGGACCTGATCAGAGACCTTCAATAGTTCCACTGAGATTTGGAAGAGACGATGTGAAAAAGCGTAATCATTAGAACACGTCTACAGAGTCACTAGAACTGGTGAGCAGTGTGCTGTGTTTTCAGCAAGCATCTAAACATTTTCCATAAACTGACTGTGTTCCAAGCTGGCAGTCTCCCTTTAAATAAAACAAGAATGAAAATTACATTAGCCACTTCAGAATGCAGCATTGTTAACTTCAGATGTACCTCAGTTTCCTGTCCCCTTCCCTAAATTACACCTAAGAAACACAACAGTGCACATGCATGCAGTTAAATTAACTTCAGAATCAGCTACTGCATCTCCCAAAATGCCCTAAAGGAATATTGTTCTAGTTGGAAAAAATGCCTGCATAGTGCATGTTCTCCATCCCTGCGCTGAAATCATCCCACTTCTTTTTTTAACCATCAGCAACACGAAGTACCAAGTTATAAGACTCGCATTCCTTTCAATTATGTGTTTGTTTGTTTTCTTTGGCATGTCACAAGTTGGCTCCTGTCTTCTATTTGCTGTAGCATCCTTGAGGTCCCCAATTTTACCAGGACAGAATATTAAGAAACAATTCTGCATGTAAGCACTTCACAGGGTATGTTTCTCCTACTAGTTTAGGTATGGGCTTGAAATCAGGCGTAACCCTGTTTTCTGCTTACAGCCAACCGGACTTGTGGCAATGGCACAAAGCTCCAAGTACACCTAAATGAAAGCTGACCAAGGGCACAAGTGCAAGCCCCGGGTGCTGCTGTGCTGCCTGCCTCATGCTGACATGCTCTGAGCACACTCCACCAGCGAGGACAGGCCAATCCAGCAACCTCTGCCAAGAAGGCATTCTCCTTTTTCTCGGGTGGATGGCAAAGAGAGCAAGAGGCTCACCAGCATGCATGAGCTGTGACATGCCATTTGCTCGTAGAACTAAGTCAAAGAACAGGCCCTGGCCATGTTCAGCCTAAGAGAGCTGAGATGCCCAAGCAGGTGTTGTTACAGGAGGTCCGACTTCTGACCACAAGGGCACAGCCTGTGTGAACAAAAGCTCAGAAAAACAACTGCAGCAGACTCGTGGTTGACTGCTCTCAGCCTTAGTGCTCTTCCAAGCGTACAAAAACCTGGAGTGTGCTGCTCCTCCTCGTGCTGAAGGTACTGGTTTTAAGTTGGTGTGCTCTTAAGATCTAATTTGGAGCTTTGCAACAGTCAGTGCAAGCTCATGGCAACACTGACATTGCACATCAGACCATGTGGAAAAGATGGGTAGCTCTCCTTCAGAAGTGATAACAGACAAAAAACGGAGTGGAGGAGTATTTAAATACTGTGCTCCCACTCTGAGATCTGCCAATATTTGCTACTTAGAATTTAAGCACTTTCCTCGCATCCCTTCAGGAAAGCTTCTGCATTTTCTGTCGTGTGAAACATTCACGCATCTATGTCACCAATTAAAATTTTCAATACTTTCAATAATGTATTTATTATTTGAGTTTACGCTACTGGCTTGCTATAGAAAAGCAATTTGAAAAGGAAAAACAATGTAGGGGAGAAGATAATACATGCAGCCTATGTTGTTCTTACATGTTTCCAGAAGCTGAATACAGTATCAACCCACATTATAATTTTAGACATATCAAGAGATTTAAATTTTGTTAAGAGGTAGCCAACCCATTAGTAACTGCCCTTGGAACTGCTGTTCTTCTGAATGTCAACTTTAGCTTTATGGGATCTGCTACAGAACTATTTTAATAATTATGTGTTTGACAACCTTATATTTTGCACCACTAAGAGTGAGAGCAAATTTATCTTATTTCAGTGTTATATCACTGCACTTTTAAAGACAACATTCCCCCACAGCCTCATCTGGTTTCTGCAGGTATCTCTGTTTATTCTTGTACAATGACACTCAGCTCGTGCCAAGCCTAATTCCATGCAGTCAACAAAGATAATGAGCACAAATGAAGCTGACCTCTCACAGAACCAGTTGTTTGAAGAGGGCTCTCTGTAGACAGGTGGACATCAGCAAGCTGTGCAACCCACAGCTACGGGCTTCCAGAGCAAAACTGTTGATGCTGAGCATCAGCTTGGAGGACACTATATAATACTTTGGCAAAGTGCACCTCCTGGCTCCATTTCATAGGCAAGGAATTCGGTTTGAACTCCCTTAGACTGCTCATGGATGCTAGCAAAAGCACAGTCAGACACAGCACAGAAAGATGCTACTGAACCAAACTGAAGCACTAATGAGATACACTTATCAACTCCTCCAGACATAACTCAGGTCCCCAAAAGCTGGTGTCCTGAATAGATTTGCACAAAATAATTAGAATTATTATAATAAAGGAAAATGATGAAGATGATTGCTTGACCTCACTGGTGTGCTCGTGGATGCTGTCTGCTCTTGGTTGCCTGGTGCTCTCCAGAGCGGGATAAAGGGGACAAAGTGAAAATCAACCCAAAGCTGGATGATGTGGGAAATGGGGAGGGGAAAATGTGAGGAAAGAAGGTAACCACGAGGAACTGAAGCAAGGATGAGAACCACAAACATGCAGGGAATTAAAAAAAAAGAGAGAAATAAATGGAGGAAATTATTACAAAAAGGAGAAGCACTGGAGAAGGTGTTCTTGAAGGACTAGGAGCATGAAATTAAGCCCTCTTTCAAACCATGCACTAAAACTGTGTGATTTTAAAGTTTTCTGAACACACAACATCTCTCAAAAACAGATCCGAGGTGCTGAATTCAGTATTCACAAACACGGGACTCCTGAGTTAGAAGTCACTTTGATAAAATATTAGCTTTAGCTGCGTGCCACAGGCCAAAGCCTCTAAAAACTGGGGTAATATTTTACTAGACAATAAAAGAATGGCGTGAATAAGTGTACTGAAACTTGCAAATGGTAGCTGTGATAGATATTTTGGCACTGAGTACAGTCAGCAGGTCGGCAGTAAAAGCAATGATAATTATTTATGCACAATAGCATTCCAGCAGAATGCTGACAGGTCATTATATGTCCGTTTCCAACCTCACAGAAGACAACAGTCAGCTAAATGCAGAGCATCCAGGTTTTCACCTCCCAAAATGAAGTGAACTCACACTTCCCACAGCAATCCTAACCCGATGCCATGCCATCAGCAGACAGAGCACACCCAATAGTTCACTTTTCTCTGTTACTCCATGAAACTGCAATCACACTGTCGCTGCTTCACCACTTAAGAAAATAATTCCAGCTTTAGTGAACTGACAAATAAAACAGATAAAATTGGAAACCAAGTTTTAAGACTGAAAAAATGATGGTCGTAATTTATTTTACAAAGCAACACGTTACAGAATTAAAGTATGCAGAGAATTTTTTTTTTTCTGAAGTTTACCATACCTCATTTTACAATATTTGCATTCTTCCATTCCACTGCTCTGAATTTAGTCAGGCAGCAGAAGGAGACATTCAAAATTAAATTTTCAGGAATATTTCTTTGTTATAAATATTGTGCTACGAATTTCGGATTAAGGATGTATTAAAAACTGCAACAGTATTCCATGCTCAAGAAAACTCAAGAAAATATGAGACTTGAGAGAAAAAAAGGACGAGTGAGGTGAAAAGATGCCAGTAAAATCCTTTCAAGGCAGAAATACTTCATTTCGGAGATCTTTAACTGCTGGCAAATAACTGCTGTAAGACAATATTTTGTGAAGGATGGACTCCACTTGCTGGGGGGCTGCAATTCTGGGATAAAGAATGAGCTTTGAGGAAAGAAAATTGGGAAGAATTTGTTTAGGAAAGCTCTGTTCTTAATTTAGTTCAAGTATCTCGAGACCACCGAGGCATCATATTACTCACAAATCCATAGCAAACCATTGTCCACTTGACCCGACAGCTTAAAGCTGGGGGAGGAATATATGAGGTGCCAGAATCACAAATATAGCATGAAGTAGATTTATGAAAAATAATAAACGAACAACGAAATTAAATGCAGAAAGAGAAAAAAAAACACATCTAAATTCAGCGTAGACGATCTTACAATACCATGCTGTTAAAAACGAACTTGTTGACAAAGTCATGTTTTAACATCATTACAAAATGAAAGAGGGTAATGATTACAATAACAGAATCAAAGACAGAAGACACTAAGACGACCTCAGACGTAAATATCAGAGACAGCAGAAAAAGATACAGAGGAACCTTTCAGATTCAGATCTCTATGTAGAAAAATGGGACTGGAATCAGAAAACTGACACAGAAAAAAAATAGTTTGAAGACCATACACATAATGAGAGAAACAAATTTAAAAGCCACTGAGTGACGGTGAGATTACATCAGCTGCTAAATTTATACTAAATTTTCAGGAAAATAAGGCTAGGGAAAACAAACAAACAAACTTGGAACATCACAAGTACAGACCCCTTAAATTCATTTCTGTGATCTTTATCAGTTTTAATACCAAGATACTGAAACAAGAGGTGAATAAAACAAAACACTGAAAACAATTAAATGTCGATTTATCATCACTATACTGTTAACTGAGTGGTAGCCACTCAGTAGGAATGCTTGAAACTTCTAAGTGCGTGGTAAGAAAGGCAAACATTTGAATGGCAAGGAAATATAACTAGGAGTAGTCAGATTAAATCATAAAAGGAGAAATATATGCTGCATTTCAGAAAGACTTCCTTACAGTGAAACTGTGGAATAATTTCTCAACGAACTAGAAGAAACATTCAATAATATAACGAAGGGAACAATGCTGAACTAGCAGGAGGGCAGACCAAAAGATCTAAAAGTATTTTTTCCATCTAATTCTAACAGACTATTAAAGGACAAAATCAATAGTCAGGGAGGTAAGTTATTTTGATAAGCTCCATGGTTTTCATTCTTTCGGAGGAAATACCACAGCTGAAACAGGGAGAAGAAAAAAAGAGGAAACGCCAAGCTGTGTGCTTTCTTACAGTTACTGTTTCCCATTGTGGATGTTACCATTATCTTTACATATGAAGAGAGACTGAAATAATCTAGAGAGGTCCCCCACACTACAACACTGAGATAAAGAAGAACTTAAAAGAAACGCCGCGTGTTCTGGCAACAAATTAAATGGAAAAGAACAGAGTCGTGCTTCCTGAGGGAAAGAGACTGAATATTATGAGGTTAGTCACACTATTAGTGGGGCCAATAATGTCACTTAGAAGAAAAATAAGTGTGATATATAACTAAATTTTTCGCATTGTATCAGTTTGACAGACATACTGCTGCACTGAACTCAAAGAGCAAGAGTGCAGTTTTATCAGGTGACAGCAATGAAGAAAATATCCCCCCCTGTTTGGGCAGAGTTTTTCTACAGTTCAGCAAAACAGCTGAATGACAGCTGACATTAGAACCTAAAATGTAACTAGTCATGAAATGCAGTCCAAATGGTGTTTGATGCTTAATTTACAGCGTAATACAGCATCAAGTATCTGCATATTTAAATGTTGCAATCACATTACATTCCACGTAATTTTACCCACAGACAAAGCAACAAGAATTCAGACTGAATGGTTCAGAGAACAAGAGGATCTCTTTATTATGAACACTCTTAGTAGAGTTCATATAATCATCTGCTTCAGGAATAGCATTAAGATGCAGTTGTTGGAAAATAGCTTAGAAACAGCCTGGTCAAAAACATTTCCTAACAAAATATATAGGAAAATGAGCATGGTCAAATGGCTTATGAACAGAACTATACAGATCAAACTCTGAAATTGTAAACCAGCTGTGCTACTGAATTAACATCTGTATTTCAGTCAAGCAGCAAGGCCACCTTGTCTCAGGAACTGTAACTGTAAAGGGAGAATAAATAATACTTACCTATTTACTTTGTGGAACTTTTGCTTGAACGCCCTTGGGGCAGGACACAGCTCTCATCCTACAGATTGAACAAGCATCAGCACCAAAAAATGCTACTATTTAGGATGCTGCAACAAGAAAAACATTTGGGCCATACACTGCAGTAGAAAACTGAGTAAAAGTTCCACAGACACATTTAGCAACTGTCTTACAAACCCCATACCTAGCACTAACACGTTGTATTGTATTCGACACTGAACTTTTTGCTGCTCTATTTCTATCTAACCAGTCCAGAAACGATGAAAGAACATCTGAACTTCCTGAACTCTTCTAAATGCTTTGTTAAAGGTATGCTAAGTACCTTCCTAGTATAATAAAGAAGCAATTTCAGGATACTCATTATTAAATGAGCACACAGTCCGGAAAGTGGTTGCTCAAAAACTACGATGGGATGAGTTTGTGCGGCAGGAAGGGCTGGAGAGTTTTCAGTGAATCTGCAGAAGGTGGGTGGGGAAAAAAAAAAGGGACAAATTCCTGAAGGCATTTCACCATGGTCTTTCAAAGCATTTCATCTGGGATGAATTTTGCTGTATGCTTGCACGTATTTTTGGTCCTGTGATGCACATCAGAGCTACACAGACAGTTTACACCTCCCTGTTCTCTCTTGTGATGGTCAGGAAGCAAAGACACCTTTCCTAGTTCCTTCGTAATTCAAAATCAGTTGTGGTGAGGTGCAGAAGAAGGGTTGGTGCAGGACTGGAGCCCTCGTAGCATCCCCCAGAAATCACTGTTGCAGCATGTGATTTTTCTACTTTGTGCACAGATTAGTACAAATTCCACTGTAATGGATAAGTGCCTCTGGGCAACACCTGTACTATTCAATTACTTGCTAGCCTGAACTTGGCATCAAAACTAGTCCTCCTATCATAGGCACAACATTTTATAAAAGTCTGCAGCTTGCTTTTCTCCATGCTTCACAGACTTCACATTCTGGCATGTTTCAGAAGCAAGCCAAAGACAATGCATATTGGAGTGTGCTTTGATGTTTGGATGGAAAGGTTCACCTTCTAACTGATAACAGATGGAGATACAATGCATAATCCGCTGCACGATTCATTTAAAGATTCTCTCTCACTAGGCAACTTAACAATTCAATAATCAAATTACATTCTTACAGAGCCTGGAAGGGTATAAAGGGTTGGCTCCTTCCTAGGTAACAGTGCCAGACTCCAAAAAACAAGATCAGCAATAGAAGCGGCTTTGGAAAGAATACCAGTAAGTTAATTAACTGATACAGATAAAACTCCAAGCTCATTTTAGAGAAGAACTTAGGTTGCCAAGTGTCAAAAAGGGAAAATGCTTTCATATGCTTTCTGTGTTTAGCTACCATTCCCAAAACCTGCAGGAACTCACAAGATCTATCACTGTTTTGAAGGAATGCTTGGATGAAAAGTACAGAAGACATCAGCTATCAAGCCACACACTAAGTTTGACAAACGGTGTCACATACGTGCACAACACTTATCTAGCAGCTGCAGACACACATATACAACTGATATTGGGTTCAAGCCCTTGCCAATAACTGAAGGTACCAAAGCCTGTCTTTTGGCAGGCAAGAGCTGATCAAAGTTCCTATGAGCACTCTCATCTGAAATGCAGTTTAGAGATTATTTCTTCACTCACAGGAATTCAAGTTAAGGGGAGGAGGAGTGGACTAGATAGTCTACATTCAAAAGGGACAACAAATACTCATTTTCTAAGTATATAGGCTTTCATTAGCATCCTCAAATGTGAGAAAATTACAGTGATGTGGAATTGCTGAAGAGTGGTTACCTGTAAGAACAGGATGCTACTGCAATTTTTCAGACATCTGGTAAGAGTTGGAGGTAGAAATAAAAGAAGTAAAAGCCAAAGAAACAGCTGGGGAAATGGAACGGTGGAAGCAAACACTGCAGCCTCAACAGGGTGGAAGATTTCTTCAGTTCAGGTTTAGGGAACAATGGAGATGTGCTTTTTTTATTTTTATTTTTTTTTTCCTTGAGATAAAGAAAACTTGTTCCAGTGGGTTATGATGGCAACTGATCTAAGGAGTCTAGACAAAGCAGCGAGGCCACTTCTCTTGTAAAAGGCTCTCATGAAAAGTATCCTTCAAGAGAAGTGGATTAGGGGTAAAAAGTGGATTTACATAGTGTAACAACGGGTAATGAACGTTATACTATATCAAATAAATGGGGCAAGGTGGCTTTGAAGGCTGTGCCTTTTTCCCAACAAATCTATCACTGAAGTTTATGACTGGCATCCTTTGCTGAGCAGGAAGAAAGCCAGTTGGCTTTTGTACCTAGGCTTTTCTCAGGCAATTTACCTGGAGACAAAGAATAACGTTCTCTACTTCAGCTGAGGGTTTCTATTTATCGAACAAATACCTGTAGATACTTTTTCATTTATATTGGAAATGAGCCTTCATAATCCCTGACCCCCAAAGTGTGACGGTGGAACGAACTTCCCTAGGGATGTTATTATGTTGTATGCATATCACCCAGCAACCACCCAGCTATTAGTGGTAGAAATGGAAACCCTTCCCATTTGTACAACCATCTTTGTTACCAACTCCTCTTCTTCATTTCCTAGAGTTTCTGCTTGATGTCACTAAAATTCCAATAACAAAACTGTCACTTACCCCAAGATTACAAAGGACAACTTGGCAATTTGCTACAGAAACTGTCTTAGAAAAGCAAAGGAATAAAATGTTTTTGGCTGGTATATCCAGTTGGGTATGGTTTTTGCAACTGAGATATTGTTCTCCTTCCTGTGCCTTCTATCCACCTTCAACCCAATGCTGGGTTAGAAAAGTGATCTTTCTTACCACTTGTGACAAAACACAGCTACAGCACATCTACACTAATGCAATGTCAGAACATATGCTCTAGTATACAGATATAAATACAGCAACGTTAATTCTGCCTTTTTCATATTTCTCCTGACTATTGCAAACTTCAGACACACGTCTACGTACAGAAAACTTATGGGTCTGGATATATTTATCAATCTGCATTTGCTTTCACATTTCTACAGAAAATATAAATTCTGAGTTAGAAAACATGGTTTGCTGACCTTCACAAAAACAGACATACTTCAAATTCTACTAATAAAAGTTTAAGAAAAATCCCTATAACTGCACTATTATTGTAGGCTGAGATAAACCTCAATGTTCAGTTAAGAAGTAACATAAAATAAAAACTTATACACTTGCTGTTTGTCTAGTCAGAAATCCCACCATCTTTATCTCTGTAAAAAGATATATTTTTCATGTAAAAAGACACATATCTCTGTATTAAAGCAATGATGTTATTAAAAGTAAGCCCATGTCAGTAAAGCTTATCAACTACGATATTCACCTTAAATGCAGTAGTAACCATTTCAGGAAGAATACAAAAGCTCCATCAAAATGATACAAGAATAAGACTCACAAATGTAAGGAAATTATTTCCGACTGGCCACAGAATATGGAATTATCTTTTTCTACAACTCACTCTATTTTACCTAGGTAATGCAGCTCACATGACAGAGTACAGTCCTAAACTAATTCATTGTTCAGAGACCCTTATCAGCTGCAAAGCCAAAGCTGGAGCGGGGCCATATCAGCTGCAGAGCCAACACATAACAGAGCGAAGAGAGGAAAGGACAGATTGCAGTGTCTCCCCATTCTACCACTGCTATTGCAAAACACCAGCCTCCAAATTTCCATGCTGTTTGTTAGGTGAATGCCAGTTTATTATTCTAATGGAAATATAGCATACCAGCATTGAAAAAAGAGCGATACAGAAAACAAATTTAAGTGATTCTGCTACAGACATTTTACTCTTTTATGAAGGTTCATTTTTGCATGAAATCAGGGAAGGAAACTTTTCTAATGCTATACAAAGACAGGAGAGTGAGAACAGTCTCAGTACCATTTCTTTAAAAAAATAAAAATAAAAATCCAGAAGGACACAGAATAAATCCTTAACTTTAATTTAGAGGCTGAACAAAACAAGCAAGCACACCAAACAAGAAAGCGGATGGCCCCAAACCCCAATTCCCACCTCAGTGTCAATCAAAACTCGGCATCTGCAATGTGTGTTTTGATTTTTTTTTTAAATGAGGGAGGAACGATGCAAATGCTAACATCTAGACTTGTCATCTGTATACTAGAGCTCTCATTCAGCTGAACATATGCTGAAATTTAAGTACACTGAAACAAAGCCCAAGTCTTAGCCAATCTGAATTCAAAGTGGCTGAGATATTAAGGCCACACTTCAACAAGGCATACAAGCATACGATAGAATTTAAGGACAATAGTAATTTCCCAGAAGTTAAAAAAAAAAAAAAGAAGTTTAAGTATCATCTTTAGAGTAAGAAATGTCACATAGCACATTAACTTACACATAACTTTTTTGCCAAACTGAACTGCAAGTCCTGAAATCAGCCACATAGGTAAAGCCGGTACTTCGAAGAAATGCTGTTTAGAGATGGTTTGGTTTTAGAAACTGATTTCAAATAATAAACAAAGGTACGAATGCACCTTTGTGTGGAAGAAGAGTAGAAATGACCCCAAATAATGCTTACCCCAGGGATCCCACCAGGCCCTCAGCACTAAGCAGCAACAAACACATTCCCATTCCCAACAGCTGGTCAGAGCAGGGCCACGCGAAGAAAACATGGTGGCAGCTATGGGGCAAACATGACCCTCAGGTGAACTCCATTGATTCAGCAATACAGGATCAGTACTATGTATAGAAACAAGCAGAGAACAGAACCATGGAACATGGCAGCTCAGGAATATAAAACAAACCCTTTTTAGTGCAATTTAACAACAGCGATCTGTTTAGACAGTGTCTACATTCAACAGGACTTTTATTTTGGTTAAACACTACATAACTGTCTTATTAGCTTTGAGAAAATGTACTTTCCTAATCTGAAAATACAAACCACACCTGTTATTCTCACATCCATCTGCCTACTACGTGACGCTCGTACGTATTTTCTGATATATACGTACAAATGACAGCTCCTTATGATCTGCTGCCTATTTGCAGTTTGGGAGATTTCTCAATCATCAGGAAGTCACCTGTTTTCATGCAGGTACCTCTGAGCAACCAGCTCTAGCTGCAGGTGTCCCTGTTTACTGAAGAGGAGTTGGACTAGGTGGCCTTTAAAAGTTCCTTCCAACTACAACAATTCTATGATTCTATGATGCTGCGATTCTACCTTAATATGGGTTTGGTGCTGGAGATGTGAATGTAGGTGAAAATGCTGTGCTAACTGCCTACAGCAGAGTCTAGAAAAAACCCACACCAGCTATACCCTGGGTGTACGTTTTATCTCTTTCAGCCATTTGAATTGCAATCCAACATGCTCTTGATAAAAAGCACATATGCACACCATACATACACATTACAAAGACACGACACATGTACACTACAGATTAATTAATCTGTGGTTATTATTATCATTTTTTTTTGTGACAAACAGCTTTAAAAGCAGAATTTGGGAAAAAAGAAAAGAAACAACAACAACCAAAAACGCCCACTGTGCCATCCACTGACGCTCAGCTTAGCTCCGCTCTGAGGCAGTGGGGTTGAGGTGACACCTCCAGACCGGTGGGGCGCTGTTGTGCCGCGTGGCCGCTCTACTCGATCTGCAGCCACTACTGCCCCCTGCAGGCACTACTGCCCCCTGCAGCCCGGCAGCAGCAGGTGGAACAACCCCCAGGTTCCTCCTTGCCACCAGAGCCTTCAAGACACATTTCACCCGCAATGCATTTCAGAGGGAAAGTATCTTCAAGATCTTTTAATCCGTCCTATGAACTACAGCCAAACAATGCTCCTCCCAACGTTGAACAGTAGTGCCAGTGTGACATGAAACTTGTCTGACGGAGAATGAAACAAGAAAAATCCTCCGAGATGCAAATAATATACTATTATTAAAATCTGTAAACTAAAATACTCCGTAAATGGGTGCTTAAAAAAAGATAAAAGGCTTTATTCGTTATCTTAACAAATTAATGTTAACCTGTGTCTTACAAAACAGTTCTCTTTTGTTAGGATGGCAATGGTATGTATGTTTTAGTTTCGTATTTAGAAATAATGCATGTAAGAATTCACAATAAAATTTATAATATACATTTACCAATATGATATAAATCACAAAGGTAAATCCAAATAAACATTATAAGAATAAATTATTGAAGCACATTCTGAAATATATACGTTTTCTCTACCTTCAAGTTACTCTTTATTACTCACTCTCTGGTAACACTGCATTTCCCACAGGGATCGATTATGTAAATCTATACATATAAAAAAAGTATAAAGCACAGTTGAAACAAAAGACCAGAATTCAGACTCAACTTTAATATATCTAAAAGTAAGTTACATGAACTACCACTTCCCCTCCTAACTTCCTTCAATCTCTAATTATGTGACAACAGGAAAACCTATGAATATAATTTGTAAAACTCTCTACACTTTAAGACTCTTAATAAAACTGTAAATTGAAAGAGTAAGCAAAAACTCTCCTGCAGTGACTCATGTTTTACAGTAATATTTTATAAAGAAACATTACATGGTAACAGACACAGGTCCAGATATTCTCTTTGGAGCCAAATTCATCGCACAGATCTGAATATTTAATACATAGACAAACAGTTACAACAACGTCCTTGATCTTATCACACACAGCATTTTTTTTTTTTTTTTTTAAACACAGTGGTCTTAGCATTCAGACAAGAAAGTAAAGGTAACTGCACAGTATCTCAGTCTGAGCTCTTATCATAAGCCCCTGCCGTTTTATGACTGAGGAAATACATACCAACCAAGTATTCCTATTTGTTATTTCACCTTCTGTGCACCTAGATTTTGAAATACATGTTGATATTGATCAGTATCATAAGTAAATGAATTCACAAGACCCCATCAGAAGCTAATATATCTGCAATTCAATTATTGTCTGTACACCACAGAATGTGGGCTTTCAGCTCTTTAGCATAATTTGGGTTTTTCTTTACAGCCTGAACATTATTTTTACATATACAGGAAGGACACAATGAATTACTCTGTGATACAAAGGTGATGCAAAGAACAAAGAATGAGTTATTTTACATGAAATTGTTTTCATTTTCTTTTTCTTTTTTTGTACTGCATTCAAAGATAATTTACTCAACAAGTTGCTATCAGCATTTCTTTCACTGGAGCTAAGCTTAAAATATTAAACTGATGAGAATTTAAAACTACAAGCTTATACACAGAAGGCAGGAACTAGGTTACTTTTATTTTGCTCCTCAAATAAAAAGTAACCCATGTTTATCTCTAGGGATGTGTGAAAGTTTTTAATCTGGAATGTCTATTGCGCTACTGCGTACCTTACATATTTTCACATACATAAAAATATTTCCTAGCATCAATTCTGATCTTCAAAGAAGTAATGTAAAAGTGCATGTGCAAACTCATGCTCATTAGATTAAGATGTAGTTTTAATGAAGCCTTCTTATCATTTTAGTATAATAAATCATGAAGAAGTAGGGTATGGAGACAAAGGGACAGGGACAGCAACGTACTAGCCATCTGCTGCAATCTTCATTTTCACTGAAGAAGTAGTGTGAATTGCAAGTGAAAGATCTGAGAAGTTATGATCTCATTTTCTGCTGCTGAGCCTTTGTTACAAAAGAAAATGCTTTCGCCTCCTGAGTTACAGATTTAGCTATTGTATTAGCTTTTTCCCATAAAGACTGCTTCCATACTTATGCTTCTGAGTTTAGTTTATGTTGCACTGCTCTTCCCTTCCTTTGATCTTCCTGGGTGCGTGGCTTGCTCTGAACTATCCTGGGTGGTCTCCTGTCAGAATTCAGCAATCAGTGTCTCTCCATTGGTTTCCTTCTGGGGGGATTCCTATCAGCTGTGCTCTTACAGGCATCTGACAACTTTATTAGCCAGCTCTGGTGGTGCTTCAGAGCATCTTGGCGGCACGCACACCCTTTCTCAAACAATCACACCTTTGCAGTTGACTTAGAACAAATAATTCTATGAACACTTCAGCTTTTATATGCAATAATAAGGTTGAAATGAAGAGAGATCTCACATCATCTGCAAGCTAGGGGTAGGTTTTCATGTTTGGGCTCAAAAAATCAATCCTGAATTGATTTCTGTGTATATATCGTTATTGTCAGAGGATTAATTGATGAATTTTTCATTTGATGAGTCAGGTGGAATGGGCTCCAAGGCACACAGTGAGAAGAATTTTAATTTACTCTGCTTCTTGGTGCTAAGCAGCAAAATTATCAATTGTGATACTTACTCTGTTGGAATTTTCCTCCTCAAAACAATGTTTAGAGTATTTCTGAGTGTAAAGTTGTATTTCTGAGTATTTGCACATTCCACATGAAAATTTCCTCAGATTAGTAGTTTCTGAGTTATTACTATAATTATTTTTATTTTGAAAGCACCGTTTAGTTCTGAACCTTTTACTGCAAATTTTTACACTTAATATCATTACGATGTATTTGGAATCAAGGCTTTGGGAAAAAACAAAACAATACAAGCCTGTATTACCAAATGAAGCCTCCATTCAATACAAAGTACAACCCACAAGCCTTTATTCACACTGTACCAAATTGTTTTAACATGGCCTCAAAATTAAAACAAGCAGACGCAAAACACACTTTCAGTTTAGCTTGTTGTTGGAAATACCACATAAGAAATTGATCTTTTCATCTGTAATACTCAGGAGTGCATTGTATAGAAACACACAACTGATGAAATTCCTAAAGCCCAGAAAAAGCTCCTCTGCTTATCCGGAGAACACAACGACCCAAAACTTCTGCACACAGCCAAAGAACACACACTGTCAATTCTGAAGCTGGTGCAAGAACACCATTATTTTACTGAAACTTCCTCAATCCTGGTTGACACCACTGGAAACACTGTTTTTGACAGAGCTGAAAGGTTCACTATTTGCTCTGACTTCCAGGAGAGCCTACCAGGCTTTATTCAATACTCTGTGGCATCTGGGGTTTAAGATGTATATCTACATTTTCCCAGGCAGGGAAGGAAGTAAACAGGACACCAGCCTAACTTTATGGTATGCAAAAAGCTTTCACACCCTAGCATGGAAAGTCCTGCAAAGTTTAGGCAGCTTTGCCTGAGCAATTGAAACCAAACCCATAGTAGCACAGACTACAACCACAGTCAAACACCAGAAAGATAACAGCATTTGATCACTGTGGATGGATAAACAGAAGCAAGGATAATCTTGTAGTTGAGACAGAGAGTACATAAATACGCTGAACTTTCCCAAACACTGCAGCAAGTGTTCCTGGACTTTGTTCTTCTGGCACTAATCTGTCAAATGATACGCATCCCATACCAGCAGAAAATAACACTAATTAATTGCTATTTAATACAGGCATTTCAGAAAAACTTAGGAACTCCCATCAGAATCAGTACTACTCTGTATTGAGCGCTGTAGAAAATCACCTGAAGCCTTCCCTAGAAAACCAAAACCTGAATTGGTGCAGGGAAATTCAGAGAAAAAAAACCCACAAAATTCAGAGACCAAATAAAAACTAGAACGAAGCATGAAAGATGAGATGATGCTCTAAACAGACATCCAGAGTTTAAAGTTAAAAAATGGTCTGCAGTCGGTATAGAGGCAAAGTTGTTAACAAAAAGAAGGCCAAAGTACTTTATGACTTCTTTCTAAAAAGAAACAATACGTTTCCTGCAGCATTTCCCTTCTATAACACATTTAAATCATTGATTAGCTCTCTCCAATGAAAAGACCCCACTGGCTCACCTCAGTCCTGCTGTTATCTGCCAGTCATTTTGGATCTGTTACTGATTCCTGTCTTGCTTCTCTTTTTCTGTGTGCTCTTTTTGATCATTTTACTATCTGGATGAAACAGATCTTATCCAGTTACTCAACATATTGTCATGCCAGCTCTCAGGCTTTGTCTGTATTTCTGCTGTGTGTGACAGTGAAATGAAATGAGACACTATTCTCCTAACTCTCATTTCCCTAGCAATTCCCTTAAAGTCTCCTTCTTGGGTTATAATCCTCTCTCCTATTACGTCTCACTATTCTACTAGGTTTACCTGCATCACCCACTCCTATGCAGCCTTCTTCATTTTCACATTTTCAGTACACCTAACAGTACAAACACACAAGCCTGTTTTCCCAGTCCTCAGCTTCACATAATACAGGTATTCACAAGCATTCTCTTAATAAACATCCTGAGTCTACCTAGCATCCAGGATAGAAAGCCTACAGCAAATTACCTAAGTTCTTCCCTGACCAAAAATATATTTCCAGGGATAAATTTAAAGCCAAACTTTTGAAGTTATACAGTAAAACAAACAAATAAACAAACAAAAACTTCCAAAAACAAACACACAACTTTATGTCCTGAATCAAACAGGAATAATTTCTCGCCCAGATGTTAGCTATAAAGCACAGCTTCATTTTAGCTGATGAAATAATGTCTACCTTGGTTCTGGATTCATCCACAGTTTAGTTTCAGAACATAATGAGCAGTATATTTAAATGACTTTATGCATACTTAAAGCTCAAATGCACCAACAAAAAGTTTTGGTCTGCAGTAACACCAAATCTGCAATACCAGGCTCAAAATATCCTGAGAATCTGTTCACATCTTCTATTCCTCCCCTGAAAGGCTTTGTCTTTTTGGTTTTCCTACCTACAACTTTCTATTTTTGTCCACCCCACGAATCCAAAATACCCTTTTCTTCTAGCCTTCTCTTGCACAGAAATCATCCCCATCTAGCTTTCTGTAAGTGTTAGTTATAACAAAACACCTGTAATAATCACACTGTGCATACTGAAGAACGAGAGGGAATGCATCAAGACATGCACAAGATGAATTCCAGATACACTGGGCATGTAGAAATTTCTTAGTGAAATGTGGAGTCCAAAAACTCCTCACTGTAACAACTGAAGTCTTAATGCTTTTGTAGACCTGGAATGACCACAGGCAGGTACAATTAAGACAACTCATCCTTCATAGACTTTCAGTCCTTTCTTTCTGTAATAGAACTGTAGCAACAGCAGTATCCATGGAAGCCCAGCACACTTCCCTTCATAGTCAGTGAAGACAGATGAGTGTTTCCAGAAGGCCAAAAGTGGTCCAACTGCTGGTCACCATGCTCCCAGCATTCCTTACTCTTAGTCTCAGTTTCCTGTTCCCTTCTTTGTGCTAGCTTTAGCATTCAGGTTTTGTACAAAAGCATCTTATATAGTGCAGGTGCCTCAGAGAGGGGGAATATGTGTCCACAGAGGTTGGACAAGGGATCTGAAGTCTCTGTTCCTGTAATTACCAACTGCTAATTTAGTGTGAGCAGAAATGGCCTCAGGTAAGCTTTCCAAACTAATGAAAGTTTCCAAAGTAATGTAGTCTGAACACCCATCATGGTGTCCACCACGGTGCAGATCTCTGTGATCAGTTTCTATGGTGCACTTTAAATATTAAGTAGTGTATCTGCATTGATAATTTTGGGAATACTACAAACAAAATCGATGGTGATTCAGTTCCTAAAGCTAGCAGTTATAAAACATACATAAAGATCACTTCATAAATATTTTAAGTATTCAGTTTTACCCCATCTCCCGCATTTCATCTTCCATAGCAGACGTTTTGTAATTATCTTTTGCTGTAAAGGAACAGTGAGAAGTGTCTAAAACCAGGACAAATATTACTGCACTTCTTCTCACAAAGGAGAACCAACACAACTGCAAGTATGCTTTGTCAAAAATATCACTGAACTTTCACATGTAATACAAATATTAGCAAAGAAGTTGGAACCTGAAAAAATCGAGATTGTAAAGGAAAGTACTGATGGGCTACTTATAATGGAGAAGAAAGTAAAGTTAAGCTGCTTGCTACATAAAATTGCATTGGAACAGCATGGCATTTCATGCAGAATTTTCTGGAGCCCAGTAGTACAGCTTTAAAATCTACTAGGGAGTTTTAACTGCGGAACTTTATTGATATTAACGACATGGTAAAATTTCAAGATGATGTTTGGGGTTCAGGCTTTCAGAGCTGGAATCCCATGCAGAGGCCAGACATCCTTCCCATGTCACCTTTGCTGAGCAAGACTCTTACACGGAGACAAGCCTTTGTTCTATGCATTGTCTTCAGCCTGAGGGATCCATTCGTGTTTTAGCCTGGGCTGCTACTTACTGCTCTGTAAGCACAACTTGCAATCAATTGGAATTGGTTCAAGGGACCAACGGCAGGAGAGAGGAGGAGAAAGACAAACAGGTGCTGCTCAAAGCCAGGGAAAGTAAAGTCAAAGGGAACTGCCATCTGGGAGAAAAGTATTACTTAACAGGTTTAATTTAAATGTCAAACGCCGTTCAACATTTCTAATGCACTCGCAGAGAAATCTCAGCTGTCGTCTTCAGACATACAGGTGACCTGTGGTTGCAGCTCTTTGCTGACTGCAAAGAGACTTCACCATTACCAACACCATATATGAAAACACTGAGTTAAGTGCATCACGTTATGGAAAGTCAGGTCATGAATTAAGTTTCAGTTTCTTCATATTTTGAAAAGCGCGTTTCTAAAATGCCCATACTGACAATTACACTTAATAGAAAGATGAGGGAAAGCCGTTAATATAATTCATCACAATGTCTTGACAGAAACAAGGAATAACCTTAATAAGCTGTAACTGCAAGAAGTTGGACACAAATAATCCCTAGCCCTGGGTAGTGGGGTTAGGAGCTGTAGTAACATGATTTTGAAATATCTTTCACAAAGTATAAACCAGCACTAAATACTGACTCTTCAAACAACAGAAACATTTCTTATTTCTTTCACAACACTGCTATTTCCATTAAAAGACAATTATTCTTCGTAACAAAATTCCTTCTCAGGTTCCTGTCAGAGTTGCTCTGAAAGTAATGCCTCCAAATAACTTCCACAAAAGGTACAACAAATACGAAGAGCACAGTAACACCATTTGATTGATGAAATTCTCAGTTACAAAACGCTATATTTTCAACACATTTATCGCCACCAGCATTTTCAAAAGCAATGAAGAAGACGTGCATGCTGAGCTTGTAACAATCTGCACCAGTGGAGGTGACCCACTATTGCTGTTGCCACTGCTGAAATACACCACTTGCCATCTCACTCAGCAAGAGTAGATGAATGCCAACGGGTGCAACTGCTGCCCCTCTGCTGCCACCTGTTGCATGGCAACAAAATGTGACAGGATACTGATGGGAAGGTTCAACCTCCACTGCCACACCACCAACATGCACCTCTGACCTCATGGGCAAACATCATAAATCAGGAGGCATTATTTTTGGAGCAGCTCTGTTACCATCCACCTTCCAGGATCAAGGCACAGATCCATCACCCAGAGCAGGTAAACATGAAAGCACCAAGCTCACAAAGTAAGACAGAAATCAGGTGAGGGGAAAAAACAAAGCTGGCACGCAGTGGAAGTCTAAGAAAATGGCAGAGAAACAGAATAAGCTTTACTGGGGTTTCAAGAAGAGATGACTGAAGTGATAAAACTGGGAATTATTTTTTATTTTTATTTTTGGAAAATGTATTCCTGTAAAGGTTTGTTACCTCAAATTACACAAATTTCTTATATCAACATAACAGTAACTTTTTTTCTTTAATAAAATTGTTATTAGAGGTTGTAATTTGGAAATGTTACACCCTTGAATGGAAAAAAAACCCAAACACACATTTCTCTTCTGTATTTGATATTTAGTATTTGTCTTCAGCTGTCCATCTGCAATTGCAGTACCATTTTACTATCTGTATAAAGCCTTGCAATCACTGAATTTTACCTAACAAATTCATAGCCCTTCAGAAGATGAACAGAATTTCCAGTAAGTAATATGACCCACTGATCATTAAATCTTCTAATTTAATAAGAAAATCACGTTATTTCCAAGTAATCAAATGGCCATTCTGCAGTCTCACAAAATGACCTGTACTGACTTAACCAATCATGCAGAAATGAGGGATCCTTTTCCAGAAACATACATAACTCTCTCTTCCATGCCACAATCTGTTGTGAGGCAGACATCTCAAGCCACCTCCAAACACTGTACGAGTGTTGGTTTAAATGTTAACTAGTCCTCCCTTTCCTCTTCTCTCCCAGAGTCTTTTGGCAGAGTTGCTCAACTAACTTCCAAATATCATCAGATATGCAGACCAACTTAGCTAAACAAGCAGACACTTCCAAGACAGCAGCCACTTTGGCTCCCTGGCCTCCGAGCCCAAACCTCTGGCAGGATGCAACTCCCATATGCACCTGCTAGCCTACGGACTACTTCATTCTGTCTTTCAAAGTCTTCTGCAAGTCAAGAAACTCTATCTCAGATTAGTCCTGGCTGCGCCACTTATATCTAGCTCTACACACCAGATGTGCTAAGGACCCACACCTAAAATTCCATCCCAGGAGAGTTCCTGTTGCAGTGTTTTTCCTTAAGGATTTGCTTGTATTCATACTACAGACAAAAGGAAGATAATGACTATGTCTGTGTTTACTATTAAAACATTCAGTGATAACACCACATTACTACTTTTTCCTTTGAGTTCCTTATTTCCTCATTTTTTTCCTTGTACATCACAGTGGACTTTCCAGATATAACGTAGCCAAATTCCTTACTTATGTATTTATTATTCAATCAAATTAGGTAAGAAAAGGCACAGTTTTTCCAAACGGCTTACATCTTCACGGGGCTTTCTTCACTGTATTCAAGATGCGAATTTACCCTTTCACTCACTGCCACTGGTTTCCCTCATCTCTTCCTGGTCCTTGCAATGACCAATGAGAAAAATATTTTACAGACTGCTGATGATGTTGCCATTGCAGTTGTTTTTTTTTTCCCCCCCTTAATTTCCTTTAACAGAAGGTCTTACATTTACTTGCTCCCTCTTCTCTTTCCATAGCCTTCCAATAAAGATACTTTATCAAGAAAAATGTTGTTTCATGTAATGTGTGACTATAACATTGTTGTAATACCTCACGAAGGCATTGTATCACACTCTTATTTAACATTTAATCTGAAACGCCACAAATTATGTACACACTCTGCTAATTAGGTAAAAGTTAAGCTTGGGTGCTAGAATAAGTTGTTTTTCTTTTCTACATCAGTGATTTGTATCAACCACAGAAGTAGAATCTACATGCTGCTACATCAGAAACACATTACGCTGTTGTTCCTTTTAATTTTCTGTACAATACCTTGGCAATTATTTAGGACTTCTTCTTGCAGGTAGTTTTATCGTAAGATTTCCATAATAGTTTTCAAAATTATTAGTGCATATTCCTTTTTTCTTCTTTTCCCATCATCTGCAAGATCCCTAATTCACAGCGCTTCTAATATTTAATCAGTGTTAGATTTATTATATAATTAATCATCTGATAAGTAGCAGAGGGAGGAATAAAAGGGGATTTATATATTGACTTTGGGCTCTCCTTTACTTTTTCTCCACATCTTAGTGAATTCATTTCTGCAAAAAGACAGTGTCAGAATTGGGCTTTCATTTTCCAAAACAAGCTGCATTGAACTGTCCCTTAAATCCAATTTGGAATTTGTCATAAATAGGCACAGTGTAAGGATGACTTTTTAAGCCTTAAACATCAAGCTGCTAATCACCCAATAATTTTCCAGGTCTTTGTTTACAGAGACTTTAAACAAAACAAACTTTTTTATTCACAGTGGGCAGAAAATGTGACGAAAATGGCTGCTGATTACAGCACTTCTTTAACAGCATTTGGCTTGAGGTTTGGGATTTTTGCAGATAAGCATAACTGAACTCCAGCTTTGGGCAGACACCTTCTGTGATTCTGGATATCTGTATCTAAGAGGTAAACCATTTTTTGCACAGTAAATTGGCTGTAAAATCTGCAATTGGTGTTTGGGAACAGAAAAGAGCAGCAATTTTTGCAGTGATTTTTAAGCCATGGAAGGATACAGCACCAAGTGAGTGAAATGCAAAGTACATCAACTGCTGATCTAGCTTGTCATCTATACAGAATACAAAAATTGAATGAGGAAGATGACAAAGTCCTATACTAAACAGAATTTAAAGGAACATGGTACATTTTATTTCAATAATCCCTTTAGTCTGGCTACAAATTTATGAATGATAGCTGCAGTCCAAATTGTCACCAACTATTAGCTCTAAAAATATTCTTAGATGTTACGGAGACTAAAAGACACACTTATCCTGTTTTTAAAAAATACTTGTATAATTGCTAAAAATATCCTCATCTTGAAAAAAAAGTCCAGGAACTTGATGGGAAGCAAGTAGAAAATACAAAGTAGATTTAAAAAAAAAAAAAGGACTACCAACCACCACCTAGATTTTTAATGAGTTTGAAAGTGTTAAACTAAAGATAAATAAAATAAAAATGCAAAATACACAGTTTCTAAATCTTGTTGAGGATTTAAGACTTCACCTATATATTTTAAAAAGCAGAATTCTGACAGTATAAAATGCAGACTGTTAAAATGGAAAAAAACATGGATATGAAATTTGAGGCTTTCCTCTAAATTGCAAACAAATGCAAAAAGTACCTCTGTGTGAATAGTCCTTTGTCCACTTGTGACAAATTTAATTCAACTTTTCAAGCCATTCTGGATGTGTTGTAAGTAGTACCAACAAGCCAGCTACACTGCATTTCACACACTGAATCCATACATTTGTCTATAAATCACAGTTAGGAACAGCAGGTACAAGGAAGGTGACAACATGACTGTCAGCTGACCATTAAGGAATGTCATTATTGATCATGGTCCATTCTTGCTAAAAAGAACCACTTTGGATTGTGACAGTCAGCAAAGTATAGGGCAGCTGAAAAGGTAATTCCAGTATACATGACAAGTAGATAGCAAAGAGTTACTCATACCTGGACTGTAACTGAATCAAGAATAATTGACTCAGACAAGATGTAACCTCTCATGCTTTTTCAAGACAAGTTAGAAGAAGCTGTTACTTACAGAGAAACCTTTCTTCATGAGAAAATGATAGATTACATATCACCATCATATAATTCAGAAGACTCTACCCTCAAAGTAGCCACACTATTTAATTAATTTATAAGTTTTGAATTTTTCATCTGCTCAGTTCTTAAACAGATGGTGTGTTCATAAAAGCTCTCCCAATAGAAGTTATATTAAAGCAAAAGTAATCTGCATTTTTGAGGGTGTAATACTGACTCCCTACATTTTCTATTATTTTTGTACTATTTTGTAGCTAACAGTCAGGAAATCAATGTCAAAGGCTATTGCTTACATATCCAAGGGCAAGTTACACACATACAAAATAAGAGGAACTTTAAAGAATGGCTATAGGTCTTTTCTTATTTTCATAACAGGATTTACAGAGAATTCAGAGGGATTAACATCTAACCTGCAAAAGTCACACTGTCATTCTTTTGTCAGGATAAGATACCAAGCTGAAATAAAATTTATCTTGCATAGCATGCTCTAGTAAACATTGTTCTATTAAATATATTAAACTTTCAAGTGAAAAACAAAGGCAGTCTTTCCAACGTACTCTGAAATTATGCCAGATATTTACAGTGCAAGCTAAAATTAATTCTACAGCAGTGACCTACTCCATTAAAGCAATCAACAAATAAAATTCCTCTAGCATCACTGCTCAGCTAAAAGTTCTTTCTTTCACTTGTTACTAGGATGACTTCTCTACAACATATTTATTTAGCTTAACCATACACATACAAACAAGCAGTGGCACTGCATAATATGTAAACTGACAAATAATTGACACCTCCTCAGCAAATATAAGATTTTAAGAAAGAACACTTAACAGTTAGCAGTGAAAATGAGAAGTGTAATCGTAAGCTTAATTTTCTACACTGGACATGCAGTGTAAGTTACAATAACTTAAAATATCACCACAAGTATGCAAAAGCAGAAAATCAGCAGGCCAGATATGCCATTACCTACATTTATGAAGAAGTATCCCCACAGTCAAGTCAGACACACTGAGCACTCGGTGACTAAGCACATACTGAGAACACTATTTCTGACACACAGCCACTTCGAAAGAAGTTTTCAAGGTTTCCTCTTAAGTCTTTCTTTTCCTCCAGCATTGAATTCTCTGTTGTATCTATGGGTTTGAGGAAGGGAGCAGCAGAAAAGGCAGGGCCTGTAAGATACGTCTCTATACTTATATAAATTATCCATATTAACAGTGAAAGTTACAAGCTGCAGAGGAAGATAACTGTTTGCAAAAAGGTTGTGAAGGCCTATTGTAGGAATTGGATCAATAAATAAAAATATTATTCTAGCCCCCACCTCATAAATAAGGTTTATAACTCCTCATACAGCAACAGAATTATTCTCCTACTGCACGAATTTCGGCGATGTATTTACTGTTACACAGTATTTTCATTGCTTGTACTTTTTTTTTTTCTCTCTCTCTTTTTTTTTTTTCTGGTGCATTTCCATCAGGAGATATTATCTTTATATATTTCAGTGCTAATTTGATGCTGTGTTGTTTCATTCTCTAACACAGCTTTTGAAAACCAACATCGCTAAGAAAAATATTATCCACATTTAGCCTTAGCAGAGCTTACACAAACAAACAAGCAAACAAAAAAAGACTCAACGTACAAAGAATTTGGGGAAACCTTAGAGGACAAAAGCTGCCTTTGAGCTGGACTGCAGCAGCCCTAAGAGTCTTCAAGGTGACACAGGGAGGGAAGGGGGAAGTACCACATCAGCAGCAGGTGCAGAATGTTTAATCTAACGTTGAAAGGCCACCATTCCCAACACATGGCAACTGGGCTAAAAGGACTGACATTAGGGGACTCGCTCAGCAAGTACACCAACCCCTGAATGGTGGGGGCTTCTCTCACCAGCTGCCTGGACGTCAATCAGCTAAAGGGGAATGTTACAGAGGTCACAGTTTGGAGCTGGTTCTCTATGCCTGACATTTCTATCGGTTAGTCAGAAGGACAATGAGAGAACTACAAAGCCCAAGAATTACCATAGTCCCATTCAGCAGCACAACGAAATTGAGGGGATTGGGAAAGGCCTCCAAACACAAAATGATCAACGGGAGAACAACTCAACCAACCCTCCTCAAGAAAAAGACCAGGAGAACTCCACAGGACTGAAGAATTCCAAGCTACAAGCGAGAGGCAGAGCCAGTGAGAGCTCTGCAGAGGCAAGTTTAATCTCACACAAAGACATCACTTACTAGTTCACTGCTGAAGTCCAGAAAAGCTTGTTTCAGAGCAAAACTGAACGTCTGTATTTATACTTCTGGGCATGCTTTTTTAACACGAACAGCTCAGATTAAAAGGAAAAAAAAATAAAAAAAAGATAATTACAAGTCATAGGAACAGTTGTAGAACATCACAAGTTAAAAGACTTGTAATTTGGTTGTACAGAATAATTAATATGATTAGATTATAATACCTGTTAAGCCATAAATCTATAGCAAGATGAGGCAGAAGCTTATCTGGGATAAAAACTGTGATATCCAGACAATAAGTATCTGACACAACCACAGATAATGCAGCCTTCCTGTCTACAGAGCAGGTTGACAGTCTTCATCCTTGCACAGTAGGCAAATTAAAAATGAGAATTTTGCAAAGATTAAAATATAGTCGATACTGGACGGAGAACAGAATTTAATGGAACAAAATGGTTTGAAATCTACTTCTGACTTCGATGCTCCCCCAGTGTTAAAGAAATGGCTGAACTTACTCTGCCTCTACATCTTCCCTTTAAGAAAGGATTAATAATTTTTATTAAAATACACATCTAAAAAAAGGACTGGGGATCTTGTGCAGCACAAATGGTAGCTTGAACTCAACTGCTAATACTAGCATACAGTTTAAGAATAAATCTGCTCAAAAAGCTGGAATAAAAACTGATTTCAAAGTTTAATTAGATACACAGACAGAAGATCAGAATCTAAAAATAATGAGATACTTGTCAAGATTCAAGAGAAACTGAACAGTGACTGTGGCAACACAGTTTGTTGGGAACTGGTTACACTGGAATTGTCTATTGTGACATGAAAGCATAACTGCACTCCTTCACTTAAAGGAATGCAGCCTCCCTTTTGCATTAAAAGGACACTGAATCTTGTACACAAACCTATTCTTAATTCTGAAGTTACATGGAGCAAAAACATATATAAACCAAACACATAAGACATGGTGTTACACTGTGAACATTTTGTGTGAACATTTCTCGCAGAGACTAAAATTGGATTTCTTCAGCTCTTCATAAACTGCATTCTTAACCTTTTAGCCTAAAATTCAAAACAAACACCATACACTTGAAATAGGTGAAAGTAAAATCTCTTTCCTCTCTAAATAGTACAGTGACTTAAACTTGCAAAAATATCAAATTCTGTCTGGAAGAAGAACATGTGAGAAAAAAATATAGCAGTTCAGTTGCTGTGGATTTGTTCCTCTTAGTGAGATTTTACTGAAATTGCTTTGAGTATATGACACGAGTGATGTTCTGTAAAAGCAGTTATCTTCATAGGACTTGAAAGATTCAATTTCTTGTTTGGTGGCATTGTCGGATGGTTTTGGAGGAAGGAATGTTGTCAGTTCTCTCAAAAAAATGTAGAAAGCAGAAGTTTTCATAGTTCTGTAAATCAGGGCAATTGACTTCTACCGATAAGTAAAAAAAATGGAAATAGAGTAGGTGTAGCTTGGATCAGGATCTGCCAAATATGCCCTTTGCTAAGTTTTATATGCAAATGAAGTTGTTAATTGATTTTTTAATCTACTTTGGGTGACACAAGAGGAGCCAAAGCTTATATACCACACAAGATGAACAACAAGAGACAAAATTCTGAGGAGACGCAAATAAAAATAAAGCATACAGTGCATAAATATGGCACACCACACCTTTACAGGAATACATAAAAAGTCCTGCCTGTGGACTCACAGACTATAATCATTCCCAATTTTAAAGACATGAGATTAAAGCAAAAAAGAAAAAAAAAGGAAAAATCCATCTCAATATGAATCTTGCATTGCATCCTAAGGTTAAGTGTTTTTACTGCTCATAGACACAAAAGGTTAAACTGCCCTATTTCAAAAATAAAGCAACAACATGGGTATGAATTTCATACAATGATTTGTTCAAGTTTTGTTCTTCCCATAAAATACTGTCTTATGCACCTTGACAAACAATACTGCTTTGTTTAGATACTCCATTTCCATACAATGCACAAGAAAAAGTACTTTTCAACTACAGCGCAGTAAATGACAAATCTGTTGAGGCCAAAAATAAGTTATCATCTTTGAATCCAAGAAATGTTACTCTGAACTGTTATATCAGTTATTAATAAGAAATCTTCGGAGTAGTACAAAAAAATGTCAAGGAATATCTAAAAGTGATGCAAGTCAAACAGCAATGCAAAAGTTACGCGTTATAAATGAATACCATCTTCACTGCATAAAGCAAATAGTCTACAGCTTGATATGAAAGACAGCATGACTAAGACTCTCTTTTTGCACAATGCATTTTTTACAGCTGACCTTCAGTTTGCTCAAATATATAACATCACCACAGACTATTCATTTCCCTGCAAAAGCAGATTTTTCAAGTATAAGATATTAAGTCTCTGAAAAAGGTAAATCTTCTTTAGTTAAGAACCAGGCAATGGAAAAAAAATTATTTCAGAGATCACTCATAAAGAATGAAATCAAAGCATGGAAAATGAATGGCTACACACTGAAGCAAACCTATCCCCAGTAACTTCTAATACACAAGCACAGTGAAGAAACAGAATTTTAGCTGTAATTTTTGGTAACTTTTGAATGGTATATGTGTTTCTCTTACTACATACTCTTGCACAAAATCGGCCATTACAAATCTTCAGACCATTTCTGTTCACTGAAATTGCAGATTGCAAATAAATTGTTCCACTTCTCAGTTCTGACCCATTTTAGTGTCCCTTGGATGTTTAAAGTTACTTAGACAAAAAGAAGTAGTATTTTGAGAATGGAAAGCAGTTAGCCAACTTGTCTTGAGTAGCTCAAAAAAGCATAATATTATATCTAAATGATTCTGTCTCTTCAGAGGATTAGTACTGCATGACACATAATGAACCCAGTGAAGTCACTGGAAAAAATGGTCTTCTTTCAAACTCCAGCAGTCAGAAGACTCCAGAAACTTCAGCTTCTCTTTTATTAAAAGAAGTACAAGTAAAGAACTGTAAACCTTTCCTAATATTATTAGTACTTGGCACTTTCCTCCACAAGATAGAGCGAACCGTGTTAACACTACAGATGGGTAAACTAAGGAATCTTCAAGGGGAAATGCAGCAAACAACAAAAAGCACGTTTCCTTATCAACACCCAAACTTCTAGTTTAATTGAACTGATATGCTGATAAACATTATCAACACTGAGACACTGAGATCAGTTCACAATTGTTAGATTGAAATGTCCAAGTACCATGAGTTTCTGGAGCTGGTCATCAAGCCAGACTCCAAGCACAGAACAGTTCCTTTTCTTCTCTGTAAGTTTAAAGATTTTATTTTTCAGACAAAAAATAGCAAACCTGAACAGTGCTACCAAAAGCCAAAATATTCTGATCCAGTGCTGTGTCCTAACCAGACCATGAGAAAATTAACTCTCCCAGCCAAAAGGTCTTACGATCAGAAACAGAATGGACAGGAAAGGGCAGGTTACTTCTTGGTGATGGTATCTTCTGACAACAGTAGGCTTTGACTGCAAGAATATGACCTCTGCTAGAGCAAACAGGTACTGTAATACACACAGCTTGGAAGCAGTTCATAATAGAGTGTACAAAGTATAGAAAAGCTTCTACATCTATCTCACTCCTAGGTCTGTGGCAGTCTGGAAAGACTGTCTGCATTACCCAGACAACTAGACACAGCTCACAACTCTACTTTTCTCTACCCAGGGGTCTTTCTTCCTGCTCCTTCCAGCAATAAACTTTGTAATGTCTCCCTTTTCTCACTGTACTTTTCTTGGAAGCAATATCCAAGCCAGCTGAGGAGGTAGCAGAGGTCTGAATGGTAGCTGTTCTCACTCAACCGAAGACCACCTTGACTGATCACTACTTCTCAACTTAGCACTGATACACAGCTATTTTTTTTTCCGAGACATCTGAATAACTGTAGGGGTTGGAGAGAAACTCTGGAGACCATCCAGTCCAGTTGCTTGCTAAAGCAAGTTCCCTAGAGCATGTTACACAGGAAAGTATCCAGGCAGGTTTTTAATATCACCAGAAAAAGAGATTCTAAACCTTTCTAGGCAGGCTGTTCTAGAGTTCTGTCACTGTTGCAGTAAGGGTTTTTTCCCTCATATTCAGATGATACCTCCTTTGTTCCCGTTAGTGCCTGTTGCTCCTGGGGCACCACTGAAAGGAGCCTAGTCTTATCTTCTTATTCCCATTCTTTAAATATTTACAAGCACTGGCACGATTCCCCTTCAGTCTTCACTTTTCTAGACTGAACAGACACAAGACTCTCAGCCTTTCCTCATACAGGAGATGTCCCATGCCCATTATCATCATCATTGTGGCCCTCCACTGGACTCTCTCTAGAAGTTCTCTGTCTTTCTTGAGCTGGGGTGCCCAGAACTGACACAGTACTCCAGATGTGGCATCATCAGGGCAGAGTAGAGGTGGAGGATCACTTTCCTCAACCTGCTGGCCATGCTCTTCTTGACGTGCCCCAGGATACCATTGTCCTTCTTGGTCACCAGGGTACACTGCTGGCTCATGGCCAACCTGTTGTCCACCAGGACACCAGGTCCTCCTCCATGGATCTCCTTTCCAGCAGGTCATGGACCAGCTTGCATACAGTTATTCCTCCCCAGGTGTAGGACTCTGCACTTACTCTTGTTGAAACGTCCTAGATTTACCTGTTCATTTGGACAGGTTGCATTACATTTTTCTTAAAAAGAAAAATTTACTGACCTACAGACCCTAGGCTCAGAGGCTGGATGGCTTTTCACCACCACGTCCTTTCTTCTGGCTTTATATTGTTAATGTATAGTACAGTTTGTTTCCACCTGTTCCTGACATAGAAAGGATAGCAGTCTCACTCAACAGAGTTGAGTGTCCTTCATTAGCTGGTTTCCACCTTTTTAAACTTGTCCTTCATTTGAACAATCTAAGTGATTTTCACTTTCTGTATAAAGGCAACTTACAATCTGATATTTTGTGCCTCTTCCTCTCACATTATAGTTATATTACACATGGTGCCCCCCTACTAATCCTTATTTGAATGTCTTTATCATCCTTCTCTGTGAGTACCCACTCAGCACACTGCATATGATAGCTGGCAGAGTTTGTAAATCCCATAATTATACTTGAGAGGTCAGGAGGCATGCACTGCTTCATCCTTAGCACACCATAATCATGTAATGTAAAAGCTTTGGGCTTAATTGCCCCCCGAGTAAGAGAAGCTCCCTTTAAGGAACTGTCGCTATATAGGTCATATATCCAGCTACAGAATGAGGTTGTATTGTTAGGGTCACTCTTACATCATATTCAGCAACGCAGTCACTTCAGTGACCACTGCCTAATGCTACCTTTCAATACCAAGATATATGTATTCTTGGGACAAAAAAACAAACAAACAAAACAAACAGAAATACAAAACAAATTTCCAAAATGGATTCTAATTGATTTCAGAACTTGGTCAATGGGAATTATCAAGTTTTCTGTCTTATAAATTATTCTCACCATGTTACTCAGAAACAGAGGAAACAAACAAAAAACTGGTTTCAGCTAAGAAAGAGTTATTTTTCCACCACAGTGTCTGGTATGATGCTATGTTCTGGCTTTAGGAGATGAAGTGTTGATAAAACAACGATGTTTTAGTCATCGCATGAGCAGTGTTCTACAGAGCCAAGGATGTTCCAGTATTTCAGCTTCTCATACTGTCCTACCAGCAGGGAGGGTGGAGGGAAGACAAGGAGGGAACAGAACCAGGACACCTGACCCAGATGGTCAAAGGGATATTCCATACTATATAGTGTCATGTGAAAAAAAACACTATAACACTGAGGAGAGTTGGCCAGGGGGCAGCTGCTGCCCAGGGACTGGCTGGGCATCGGCTTGTGTGTGCTGAGCAATTGCTTTTTGCATCACTTACACTTGTTTTGTACAGAGAGACATATATACATATGTACATGTGGTTACATATAATTAAAAGAATGGGTACATATCATTACAATAATTACTGACACTTCTCTCTTCCTTTTCTCTCCTAGTAAATAGCTTTTATCTCAACCTACAAGTTCTATCTTTGTTTTCTCATTCTCTCCCCCACCCCACTGAGTGTGGGGGGAGAGTCAGTGAAGGGCTGTATGGCATACAGTTGACTGCTGGGTTAAATCACAATGAAGTTTCAGTCTAATTTGTTAGCTGAACACTTAACCCTATAAGTGTTTTTTATAGCTAAGGAGCACTCATACTGGTGGGAGTAGTGGCTGGAAATCTATTAATTGAACAATCCTTAAGGCTCATATGCTTTCGATTACTTTCCTCCAACTTAGAACTTTGTCAAACTTCAGCTACACTTTATAGCTGTTGTTTGCCACAGGCTGAACTGTTTTGAAAATTTCATAGTAAACAGTGTATGTGTATCTAAGCAACAGCCAAAATACAAACATTCGTTTGCCATTTTTACAGGAATCTATTAACGACTCCAGTTTTCTGGACCAAGGGCTTGAAGTCTGGCTGGAATTTTAGCACCTATCCCACTTAAATTTTTTGCAACTTTACAAAATTCTCAACAGAGAATTCAACTACAGTACAAAGCAGCTTCACACAGTAATGCCCACCATGCAGATGGTGGTTGGCACTCAGTGATTTCAAGCCTAGACACCTGAATGAAAAACAGGGAGAATATCCTGTGTGGTACCAATGTATCCTTCTCACCAAAAAAACAGATGGCAAAAGAAAGCTGTTCTATACAAATTCAAGGGGAGATTTTGTCTGAGGAAAAAAAAAATAGCAGGAGGGAATACACATAATCATTTACATGCACATACATCAACAAAGGCCCAAGTGATGGGAACACAAGGGCACAAGCAGTTCAGATTTACTTCTAAATCAGTACAAAGCTATTCAGAAAGAAAAAGTTGTGAAGACTGCATCTCCATAACCTGTCCACGAGCATGTTCTCTGGTAAGAACAGTGATGGTCCAACTAAATCCTCAATCATAAATGCTGATTTCATAGATATACACACCACGTGTAATTTTTAAGCAAAAGCAGATCTAGTGCTACCTCTCTAGAGAACTATTACACTGTACTGCAGGCAACATACACGTGCACATTAGAAACAGGATGGAAAAATGCCTACAATAGGAAGTGTCTGAAAAGCTACTGCTTTCTAATAATCCATTTCATGAGATAAACACTTATATTGCAAACTGAAGTGCCTATTAGTGAAAGTGTCAATGCTGAAATAAATAGGTCTGTTGGTGTATCCGTGAAAAAAAACCCATGAAGTTTTGTTTTCCTACAAAAAACTCAGTGCATCATGCCACTGGCACATTACTATAGCATTTTAGAGGAGGACCTCAACTCTGTTACCTACCATCCTTCAAATTCCTGTTGGGAGAATGATATTCAGAATTTCAATTCAAATAGTTGAAATATCATTACTACTTCAGTCGTTGTTCAAAACATATGATAAGCACTGTACTAGTTATTTTACCTTCCTTGATCAAGGATGACCTTAGCTGAACCTTTCAAAGCACATTTGTAACTCTCCTTTATTGAACACAAAATTAGCCGAGAAGCTGCATGAATACCATTTTTAAGTTATAAACCCTGAATAATGTGTCAGGAAAATCGCTCGGAGATGCAAAATGTAATTAACTCTGACTCTTACTAATTCTTGCTGCTTTATTGTTCTTCCTGAACATTCATTAAATTGATTATATTTGGTGCCACTTTTTAACTTCAATTTTAAAACGAAATATGTTCAAAATATATTTTATTTGGAGTTGTTTGTAAACTGTATGATGCCACAACTTGTGCAGAATGAACAGAAGGAAGGAAAGCCTGCATTAGAACCTTGTCTGACTAGATGCACATAACTGACCCTTAGGGACATGCCTGTTCTCAGCTATTAAGGATTATAGTACAGCAACATATCATGAGAGGTAACATATATATATATACACACATACATCCATACACACATACATCCATAAACACATACTTCAAAAGCTTAAGAAAAAAAGCAAGCTACACAGCCAAACATTAATTCTGCATGTTAAAAACCTTCACAGACAACCTACTAGGACCTCCTTTCTATTCTCTCTCAGAATTAATTGTGTCTTTTATTTACAGTACAAAAATTAAGAACAGTAGAAAAAACTCTCATAGTATCTGTTACTGTACTGGACTTAAATGCTGCTTTCCTGAACTTTGCGTTTGTGTTGCTCCAGGGGGAGAGTGGGGAGAAAAAAGGTGAGGAATGTACAATCATTAAAATAAGGGGAGAGAAACCCTTCCAGGTAGCATGTAGGTTTAGAAGGAGGTCTGGACTGGTATAAAGCCTGGGGCTAGGAAGAAACCTGGGACACAGCAGTCTGCCCTGCAAAAATTTTACCTGCCTTGACCAGTAATTCACAAGCCAGACCAACAGCGCTAGCTCACATTTAGCTCAGGTCTGTCTCAAGGAGGAGGAAGATAACTACACAGTGCAAGAGCAGCTACATATCCTGTGGCTTCTGAAGAGAAGTGTCTACTGGGCAAGAGTGGTAAGAGGACAGCTGCTGCAACTGTGGTGCTGCCCTGCAGCACGTGGCTCTGGCACACTGCACCGTGCCTGCTCTGCTCCCCATCCATGCTGCAGCACTGATAGTCAGACACCTTTCACAAGCACAAAGTTCAGCTAAAACAGGATTGGAAAAAGGTCTTCACCAAAAAGAGCACTAATAACTGTGCATCAACATGGACTTCATAAAAATAGTCTCCACTGTATCTCAGAGCACCCGAAGAAAGCCAACGCACTTGTAAAATCAATAATTACTGTGTTCTCCAGAAATTTCCATTTTTCTGTGGACATTCTGGCTCAAAAAAACCTGAGCATATCAGTGAATACCGATGCTGAATGTCACCACAGCAAATACCTCCTTCTTGACACGGATGCTGTGCTGTTAAGCAGGAGCAGTAGACAGCCTTCATTTAACTGAGCACATGGTGGAGCAACAATGTCTTTCCAGGTTCTATATAGCTTTTGTGAGACTATGTCTGCCATTTTTATGAATCTTCTATTTATAGAGTATTAATACCTATTCCTAATAGTTCCTTGCTTAAAAGATTTCCATTGAAGATGTCCAGAGTCAAACCACAGTGCAAGTCAACCTCCATGACATCTGAGATACCTCTACCTTTGAGGAATAGTCTGTATAACTCTGTTTGAATATGTCATATATTACTGGGTTTAAAGAAAATAATATTTTCAAACAGTACTTTTCCAGAGCAGCAAAATACAATCAGCACTGCCAAAAGACAAAAGATGTGCCAAAACAAGATGTCCCAAAACCCAGAGAAACAAGAAATAAACTAAGATTGCTGTTGTTCATCACATACCTCATACTGCTATTTATAAGGTTGAAAACTTACAGGAGAACTAGATAATTATGGCACATTTATTTTTATCTACCTGTGCATGTGCACATGTACATACAAACACACACAGAGTAGGAACTTAATCAGAAAAATGTAAAACAGAGGGAAAAAGAGGCTGAAAAAATGTTTGCCTAGCTGTAAATTTAAAACGTTCACATCACGAGACTACTATTACAAACAAGGTAAAAATTAATCTAGGTAATCTCCGAATTAACCTCCTAAAGGACTACAGGACTGGAAAAAGACTTCAGTATTTTCCAAACATTAAATATCTAGAATGAGTCGCAAGTCAAGTTGACAAATGTTGACTGTCTACAGAGCTCTAAGATTATTTTACATCAGAGCACTGGGAAATTCTACATTTCTTCCTTAAGAAGACTAGATACAAGTAAATCTAGATGAGGTACCTTCATTTCCTGCACGACAACATTAAAGTGTTTCTTTTGCTCTGAAAAGGCTGTATTTGAACAGTTCAGCTCAACTCCTGCATACAGTTCTTACTCACAACTCTTGCTCTCATACCTGCATTTAGAAAAACAAGTTACATGCACAGAAAGCCTCACAGGGCATCAGAGCTACAGAAGGTGAATATATCATACGAGATGTAAAAAAAACCCAACAACCCCATGGAACAAAAAATAACACTGTTTCAAAGACAGCCGTACACTGGTATTTTAAGGAAGGATCAGTGTGAAAATAAGATCTAACACCGAATGCAACCGCAACAAAAAAAATATGAAGAATGTCAACATCAATAAAAAGGCCAAGTATATGATAATGACTGCTTATATACTCATAGCCAACAAATGTTTAATTCATCGTGAGGTATTAATTAATTAATGATGTTGAAATCAGTTCTGTGTAATAACTGTTTTTAGCATTTGTTTGACAATAACAACATTAAAATGGAATTGCAAAATTAATTATTTTTATCACCAGCTGATGTCAGCTGAGTATTTGTTTTAATTCAGTTCTAAATTCAGCATTAGGTATTGTTCACGAGCAACGGCTGTCAAATCTTGAAAATGCTGCATTTGATATCAACCATGCGTGACGTGGAAGGTGCATATTCCACATGAGTAGCTCCTGTATTTCATGGAAAAGCCCCACGTTATCAACATTCAGGAACTGAATCCAGAAGACTCAATCATACTACTCCCAACACTGGAGGAAGAGTTGGGATTCAAAACACAGGCTCAGCTACACAGGGTCAACACAAACTCAGTCACCTGTGCACTGAAGCACCACGCATGGATATTTTCTGCCTAGGTTTTTCAAAGGATTTTTAGATTAAAGAAACCATTTACTTATTATTGAAGCAATACATTCTTCTTAGAACAGCAGAGAATAAGCTTTAAGACACAAACATTAAAATAAATGGTAATCATTAATAGTGAATTATTTTTAAGGATTCTTATTCATGAGAAGCAAGCAACAGTGTAAGATCAGAGTATTTAAACACTGACAATACACTAAACATTGCTTATACGATGGTGTAACTATGTACGTATGTAAGATTATAAGCACTGTTTAATATGCACTACAACTACTATTAAGTACAACTCAAACTGTCATTCACAGCTATAATAGCAATTAAAATTAATCACTATTCCCCCTCTCAAAAAAAGGGAAAAAAAACCAAACAAAAAACCCTGAAAAAAAAGAAACGAAGATTAAGTTGTTTTCCCTCATGTACCAGCAATTATTTACACCCAAGCTTCATTATCTGTTCTACCCACCAAAGCAATCTGAAGTCTCACTGCCGTTGGCATAATAGAGATTGAGGCTTCATGTAGCACACAATATAACAGGTTAAGCTATCTGAGCCAATTTCCCCCCTTCCTAAGAGGATTAGAACTGCAATATGGTACAACAAATGGTTGTGAATAAGCAAGATGGTACACCTGGACTGCCCCAAAAATAATCATCAAGATGAATAGCTTCAAAATAGGTTTATTCTTGAAAAAACTTCTGATGTGAATGGAGATTAAATTCATAATCCCAGATTTTTTTTTTTAAGAAGAAGAATCGTTTAAGCTTTGACATGTTTAAAAATTCCTAGTATTCTCTAATAAAAAAAAAAGTTAATTAAAATATACANTATTTTATTTTATTTTATTTTATTTTATTTTATTTTATTTTAAATAAACACATCCTACGCAACTCAACTTTGTTCTAAAGGGAATACAGTGAGAATTGCCTTGGATGGGTGATAATAATAAAGCAACACCAATTATTAATTTTGTATAAGTTATCTGTCACCCTAGAGATTCCTTGGAGGGGAAGAACATGCCTGAATTTCACCACACAGTGCCACAGGCACAAAGTGAGAGAAACTAAACAAGCACATCCTGAAGGGAGAGAAAATGCCTGCAGCAGCAAATGACCTACTACATACCTCACTCAGACATTTTTTGATGTTATAATTTGTTAATTTCAGGAAAAAAAAGGCAATTACCCACAGTTTCAGTTTGTTCTAGCAGAACTATTAAACTTCTTCAAGTTTTTGATCAAAAATGACATCTATCGTTCAAAGATCTGTGTATTTTCAAAAGATTACCATCCTGAGCACATTTGCATGACAAAGTCGTTGCCATATCCATTTCCTTATTACCTGAAGCAGCAATGCACATTATTAGAAGAGTACTAAACTATTTAAGGATGAAGCGTATCAATTTTTTATTTGAATTCCTATGCATTGAAGTTAATATTTTCTAGCTCAATGCACGGTAAGCAAAAGATAATTATATTCAAATACACATTTCATGGTATGAATAAGGAAGTATTCATCTCCCCACTGAATTGGTAAGTCTTTTAAGTAATGATTCATTTGAAAAATCAACAGGGTATTGGCAATTTAGTGTAATGTTAAATACGTGCATATACCATAGCTGTAGTGGCATACACTCAATACTTTTCCATGATATATGTTATAGTAGTACAATTCACACATAACATTAAGATGTTTGCTGATATCTTAACCACACACATTCCTAATAAATAAAACGAAGAACATTTTTTTTCTTTACTGTTAAAATATTTTAAAATGTTTGTGACTTATGTAAAGGATATAAAAATGTACATGTGATCAACCACAACAAAAAAGAAATTTTACCATATGAAGTACTACAAAAGAGTATTTTCACATCATTATTTTCATGCATACAATCTGTGTAAGGTAGATTCGACAAAGGCTGCTCAGAATGAACAGAACAAAGGTACCAGCTACTGATCTTTTTCAGAAAAAATAAATAATAAACAAAGCTAATGACTGAGGATTAATTCACCAACTAGTGAACAATTAACAGTTCATTCCCTTCTCTGTGAATAAAATTTTAATGTTTGGGTGATGTCTGTTAAAATTCCATTCCAAGAAGACAATGTACTGTGCATATCTTCACTACCTAGAGTGGTGACATTAAGAAGTCTGTATTAAAACCTTCATTCCATTACCCAAAAAACACACTTACAAGGGAAGATAAGGACAGTTTGCTATGCACACAAAGAACAGCAAACTTCCCATTCTGAAATGGATCAGCCTGTGAAGAGCGCTGTGCCATCTGAAATGCTTTCCTACCAGATATCACTGCTTTTACAGCAAAGCAGCTCAAATAAAAATGTTATTCTAATTACTGCCTTTAAATATAAATTACGGTGAAGCTGTGGCACTTTTATGAACTTATCTGAATCAAACCAGTAGTAGACTACAACTTAATTTTCTTGTAGACAGGGATCTTACAAAGTGGCTGATAGGAAGTAAAACCCCACCACATGTAACTGCTGTATTCCAAGCAGAAAATGCATTTATCCAGTTCTCCCACAAATGCTATGCATGTTCTCTATTTAAAATGAACAGTCTATCGAAGATGCACACTACAGCAGTCAGAGCCTCATCACAATTTGTGGGCAATTAAGAGGCCACAGTTCCTCAGTTGTCTTCTCACAGATGAACCCTCAAAACTTCTCCCAACAAGAATAGCAATACGTTGCTGTGTAACCAATTGCTGAATAGGGAATAGTCAACACTCAGTTTGGTAAAAATTTTGTTAAAACTCAGCACGCTTAATAGAGACTACCAAATAAGCTTGTTGATTCAGGTGATGCAAATCTCAACTCTAGATAAGCCACTAGAAAATTTAATGTTCTACTTTCGAAAAATGTTGACCACATATTCTCTTAAGTCCTGCTCAATTATTGTCTAGATTGGTGGTTCTACTTTCCTTTAAGAAAAGTGAAAAGTGCAAGCAAATTAATTATTAACGAAGGGTAAGACTCTTATTCTAAACCCATTCATTCATAATTTATCAGTAATTTGTACGGTATGCATACACTACTCAATATAATGAAAGCACCATTTTCAACCAGGTCTTACACTTCAAAATAGCTGCTTTAACAGAAATCATGATACTGAAGAGTCAGAAAAATAGCAAATTTCCCATAAAATTATGTAAAACGTAAACTATTGGAAAAGAATTTATAATTAATATTTTTGGAGCTCTTTTACTAAGGTTGAAGACTGCAGCTATTTTTTGTTTGGTGAAATGACTGCAGAATAAGTGAAAACTGTAGGAAGAGAAAACTGGAAAATATAAAGTTATATTTTACACAGCATTGTACCACTGTTCTTACAGAAATTAGACAACACAGACAATAACACACTACAAGAATAACGTATTCACTTAAGCAGATGACACAATTTTTGAAGCAGACTGACTTTCTAATACAGTATGCATTTAAACAAAAGCTCATAGTTCAAAAAACAAAAGGGAGAGAAAATACAATAGAAGTGCAAACCTGACCTATCTCTAATCCTTTCTTTACAAACCTAGGCTACTCAAGAATCTTCAACTAATTATTCCATTTTATTGATGGCATTTTTCCCAAGGGAAGTTATTTAAAAAGTTTAACCCCTGAGCAAGTCATGGCTTCTCTTGCCTTTGAAAGTGTCAAGTGCATTGATTATAACTGCAGGAAGTGTTACCTTCTACCCAGAGAATCTCACCCTGCACAATCTTAAACACTGTCTCTCTCCCAAAACGGCTTTGATTCAGCAATTCAGACCGTTTCAGCTGATATTAAAGGCAGAGGCACCACAGAAAAGGGATCAGCAGTTAAAACGAAATACAAAAAGGAAAAAAAAAAAAAAAACAGATCTTGGATATAGTATCACAAAGCTTGAGAGAAAAGCAGATTTGAAAAAGACATCAGAGTGACTAAAAAAAGAACAACATGACAGAAATTAAACAAGATTTTTACGTTCGCCTTCTATGCATTTAAACTCATCTCAACCCCTATTGAAATTCCGATCATACCCAAACCCCAAGGCTTTTGACATACTTTCAAAAATCCACACCCCCTCTTACTCTTTTCTAAGTCTCCAGAGTCACTGTTAGCTATCCAACAAGTTGAAGAGAGTGGGAAGAAAAAAAAGTATTGTAATATGCATATGATAAAAAGACCCTTTATGCTCATGCTAAATTTTGTTTTTAAAATGATAATGATCTATTTTTAATATTCTTAACCAAATATTTAGCCAGTTGAAAAGAGAGCTTATGTGGTTTTAGGAAAAAAAAAACAAAAACACCTTCTCCAGCCACGTTCACCCAAATAGATTTAGCAGTCATTTTCTTATATCAGTGACAAACTACGAGTAGACTAACACAAGGTTCTACAACAAGCTCCTCAGCAAAATAAAAGAAGACAAAGCAATCCTGAAGTAGCTTTATCTTATCAAATGTATGGAGCACAGTAAGAATGTAATATAAGCAATTATTACAACAGTGGTAATGCATCTGTACACAAGCATCTTATAAAGGCTGGACTAAATTCCAAAGGGTAATTGGATTTTCAGAACGGCAAGTGGATTTTTTTCAAGTTCAGTCATGACAGGGCCAGAAGGTAATGATACATCTGCCATGATGCAACAAGCAGACCTGTCTTCTGTCAAGAGCTGAAATCATAAAGGAATAAGCTGTCGTTAGCAACCTCTCTCCAAACAGTAGAGCTGTCATCTCATTGTTTTTCTTTGCTGGCATGGGGGCTGGTGTGGGCTTATATACCCTGTCAGTTCAGTATTAGCCTGAGCTTTTAACCTTTTCTTGAATTTCTAACTTGATGGAACACCTATACATACTATTACATAATATTCCATATTATGTGATCAATTAATATTAATTCCAACTAACTATGCAACTTGTCCTTCTGATCAGTATTTCACACCAGTGCTTGAGAGATTATCCATTCCTTATAAGATATTTAAAAAGGAATTACTGTTTTTTTCATTGCTATATATATATTTTTTTTAACATGGCGTTTTATGCCATGTATACGTGATGATTTATTTCCTACTACACTGTATGTTGTGTTTATACATCAGGAAATATCTCAAAAAATAATGCACCTAATTACTTGTAACATTAGATTTCTCAGTATTATTCTCAAAGAAGTGTAAAATGTAAAGAAGTTTTCTCTATGCAAGACGTACTTTACAGGCAATGTTATTTCAATGGTCTACCAAAATGAATATATTTAGATAAATATTATTCAGAAGAAAATAATAGACCACATTCCCACCCATTCTAATGAAATTTTATCTTCAGTAAAATACTAAAATTTCTGAGTACGATCATGATTACTACAACACTGTAACTACCCACTTACACATGCAGTAAGAACAACATAAACGTCACTATTCTGTGTAAAAACTGCAAATACATCTGAGTGAATAGACCCAGAATGTTCTTGCAACAGAAACTGTTCAGGCAATGCTTTAAGAATAGGATAAACACAAGGAAAAGCAGAAGACGAAAACTGCGTTATATCATACTCTAAGGAAAGACTCCTGCAGATGTTGCCCATCTCAAGCCCAGTTTTCATTTCTTCAGGGAAACTGATGTCTGGATTCTGCCATACTTCTTTTGAAGAAACCATTCAGGTTCTTTGAAAAGTCTATTTTTCTCCTGCTATTACCATTACATCAAGTATTAATTTTCCTTTAAGTACTCATAACAATATCTAAGCACTCTCACAGAGAGATGAATTTGAAGCCAGGCAACAGTTCTGGTTTGTTTTAGCATCTTTGGGACCACATCTTTCCTAGGTAACGAACACGCTGAATTTCCAAAGGCAGAAAAGCATCCATCAGGTTTTTTTGCACTCATGCAGCAAGAAGTAAAGTAAGTTGGTCTCCACTTTATTCCCTAGAGAAAATATACTAAGATAAGAGGACTCCAAAATTCTTCTCCATGTCCAAGGTGAGCTGAGCTGCTGTTTCCCCCAGGAGCAAGCTGCCACTTTAAGTAGTTCGACTGCAGATTCTCCTTGCCTTACACCCAGCAGACTTCAAAGCACAGCATCTGCTTCTCCGGTCACTGCAGAATGAACACTACTGCACAAAGCAGTAGCTGCCTTTGCCATCCCTTCTTGCCTGTTCCCAGGTATCACTTTACAGTATATCACTGGTGTCATCTGTACATCTCCCATCTGAATGTTCTCATTACCACCTGTGTCGTTACCACTTGGCAATGAACCAGACAATCTAACCTCTCAAGAGACCTTGAGCTACCTGCATGGAATCAGAAGTGTAAACTGTTAATTCTTGACACCCCAAGTAAACGTTCTCATCAGTGAATTAAATAACTTAGCTCTGCCTCTCATTGTCTCTTCTTGGTGCTGCTTCAGTCACTGTGCATACATCTAAACAAAAAATGACAGAGAAAAGACTGAGCCTATCAGACAGTGAATTAGATATTTACTCAAAATGTAGAAGAGACAGGTCAAAATTCCTCCTTTGATTTACATCTACTTATTTATAAAAAATGAACAGCTTCAGTATTGTATAATAATTAAAAGTGGAATAATCCCCGATTCCCAGAGGGGAGATTTGAACTTCAGGCTGTCACAGGTCAGAAGACTACTACAAGCTGCAGTAGAGAAGTTTTATTTTAACAAAACATCAAAACTGTGCAATATTTGTTTAGCACTATGTCTATAGGAAATCACCATCTTTTAATTCATAGCACCTTTATAATATGCATGTTATAATTATTATTCATCCTTGTTTATTGTCTTACTGCTTTACATTTGCTATCTTATACTTGTCTTTCTAAAGCGTATCTGATCCTACCTCAATTTAATGTATTCACATGTCTCATGTACATTCTGCACATTTTTCACCCTCTTCCTTTTCCTACAATGCATTCCCTATCCTATCCCTTGTTTCTTCGCTTTTTCACTCTCTTGCACTATGACAGAAAACCTCTTTTTTTCACTATGAGAGTTGATTTTCTAATTTCATATATTTCTCTTACCTCATTTGATACAACACCTTGTAAACTACTTCCAACACCTGTAACACACAGGTCTGACTCTACTCAAAACAGTTTGAAATAAAAGATGGAAGAAGCACTGCCTACAGGAACTACCCAGATGAGAAGAAAGAAGGTTTCTAGCTACTGGAATTCCCATCACGATATTTCTCATTGGATCTTTACTTTCCAGTACATATCAGCCCCAAGCCACTAGAAGCCTGATCAATTTTAAGCCTTCCCATTTCTCCCTGATTTCATATGCAATTCATGATAAGTTGCATTTTTTTTTTCTTCTTTCTTCTTGTTGAAAGCGTTGCGCCAGAAAGAAATAGTTTCTTCTACTTTTTTCCCTTCATTTAACTTTCTGGTTCTGGGAGTTAAATCCAGTACATACTGATACCTCCACCTACTGCATGCCTGTTCTCAGTTTTTCCCTGAAGGACTCCAGGTCTCTTATGTCTTTCCTCAAACGGGAGATGTTCCAGGTGCCTCACCATTGCTGTGGACCTCCACTGGACTCTCTACAAGTTCTCTGTCTTTCTGGAGCTGGGGAGTGCAGAACTGGACACAGTGCTCCAGATGTGGTCTCACCAGGGCACGGTAGAGAGGGAGGATCACCTCCCTCGACCTGCTGGCCTCGCTCTTTTTGATGCACCCCAGGATACCATTGTCCTTCTCAGCGACCAGGGCTCACTGCTGACTCATGGCCATCCTCCTGTCTACCAGGACACGCAGGTCCAACCTGTTGTCCTTCAGGACATGCAGGTCTTTCTCTACAGAGCTCCTTTCCAGTAGGGGAGCCCTGAGATCAAGTACTAAATTTTTTTCTGCAGAAAATACATGCAAGTATTACTTTTGCAAGTTACAGTTATTTAGAGATGCAGTTATTTTCTTCATAGTGGCAGTTTTGGATTTAGAAGAAGAACAATTCTGATAACACATCCACACGTTCGTTGTTGAGCAATCCTTATGCTAAGTCAAGGAGTGCCAGTGATGAGGCTGGGGAACACAAGAAGCTGGAAGGGGACAGACCCAGGACAGCTGAGCCAAATTGGCTGAAGGGATGCCAGTATAGCATATGACATCATGTGAAACTATAAAAGCAGGGGAGTTGGCTGGTTGGAGGGGGTCGCTACTCAGGGACTGGCTGGGCATTAGTTGGTGGGTGATGAGAAACTGCATTGTGAATCACTGTTTTTGTACACACACACACACACACATATATATTCCTTCTTTTTCTGTCCTATTAAATTGCTTTTATCTCAGCCCACGAGTTTCACCGTTTTCTGATTCTCTCCCCCATTCTGCCAAGGGGAGAATGATCAAGTGGCTGTGCGGTGCTTAGCTGACTGCTGGATTAAACCACATTTGGTTGAATCACAGAATATCCTGAGTTGGAAGGGACACGTAAAGATCACTGAGTCCATCTCACAGCTCCACACAGCACCACCCAAACCCAAACCCTGTGTCTGAGGGCTGACACAGCTCCATGTTCCCTCTGCTCCCTGTGAGGAGCTGTGCTGCCATGAGGNCTCCCGGTGAGGAGCTGGGCTGCCATGAGGGCTGCCCTCAGCTGCTCTGCTCTGTGCTGAGCACACCCAGGGGCTGCAGCTGCTCCTCATACACCTTGCCCTTCGTACCCTTCACCATCTTCGTAAGATTCCTGGATGCTTTCCAGTAGTTTCATGGCTTTCAAACGTTGCGGTGCTCAAAACAGCAAATGAACATTTGTGAATGAAAACCGAGTTGCCAGCAGATGTTTTAAGCTGCGTGCACGTGTTTCATGCTCACTACAGATCAGGGGAATTTTCAAATCGTAGATACAATTATCCACTTCAAATTCACAGTTTATTATATATATATATATATAAATCCATGTTCTCCTGTCATCAGCACTGTAATCGCATGCTTTGACAAGGTCTACTGGTTTCATTCAAAAAATCAGACCTCTTCTAAGAAGAAGCACTAGAATATCAAGGTATGTAATTCCTTCCTTCAAACACTGTATCAGGAGCTATCACAATTTTCATTCAGACCATTTACTATCTAGGTCAGTTATTTTCATTTCATACATGATATAAATGCCTAAATGAACTAGATGATTGAATACCAGAAAACCCAGAAGAGGATACAGTTTTTATTAACTAAAATTGGAGCCCTTATACTCATTCTACCATAACTTCCTGTACTTGGAAAAGTAATTTATACGATCTGTACAAGAAGTAGATACGATATAACTATGTTAACAATCTGTCTCCTTTTTTTTTTTCCCTTCAGTTGTAACGTAATGACTCCAAGAATCTTCAGCAGGGTTTGACTTTTATTGATATCACATTATGTAACCAGATACACATTCAGTTCTCACTCCAGTCATTACATGATACCAATAATATCAATGCATTTAGAATAATTCAATTTGATGTGCTCTACAGTTCATTTTACACAATAAAAATCATTGCAGATAGTACATGCTCCACACAGTACTATACTCGCCAGAATTGCATGATGGACAAAAGGGCAGAGTGGCATTTACAACAGTTGAACAGCTGGAATTATTCAACTAAAGTGAAATATACATTAAAAAGAAAAAAAATAAAAGAACATGTTAAAGGAAAAAAATCTAAAGCTAAAAGCATCAAGACCAATGTCTTGATGTGATAAAACGATTATGCTGTTAAAGATATTTTGTCATCAATCTACTTTCGTTCCTTTGTTGTGATTTCTAAAGAAGTGCTCAAAATGCAGAAATACAAAGTCTGTTTTTAAGGTTATAAGCTTGAGGGAACAGAGGTCTTCCCTCTATTGCATTGGTACAACCATTGCAATAGGTTAATAACAAAACAGGAAAAAGAATCTAGAACTCTCCTTTCCTAGAAATATTCGTCATCATTTTCTGCTAATTTAGGAATATTATCACTAACTGCTTAACATCTGATGTTAGACACAAAAGCATTATCTTTAGGGGAAAAAAAAAAAAAAGCATAGGCATGTAAGCACCATTATTAGAATATAAAGGATAGGACAGTGGGGTAGTTTTAAACTAAAAGGGAAAATTTATATTAGATATAAGTAAGAAATTCTTTACTCAGAGGTTGGTGACTAACTCGTGGACGAAGCTGCCCAGAGAAGCTGTGGTCATCCCATCCCTGGATGCACTCAATATCAGTTTGAAAGAGGCCTGAACTGGTGGGTGGTAGTCCTGCCCACTGCAGGGGGCTGGGATTAGATTATTTTTAGGGTCCCTTCAAACTGAAGCCATACTATGATTATATAAACTGCAAAAGTTTCAGCTTTATTTAGCAAAATGTGCAACAATCACAATGAAAACACTGATATTCAGGGTAAAACATACTATAAATATAGTAGAAATGGCACATTTTGAATTGAGTTTTCAAATGTTTACTACAGTATGTTTTCCTACAGCAGTAAGAGGCAAGAGATGCACTGTACTTCAGTGTTCCATGTTAGCTATTACGCAAATTGTGCACTGTCTCCCATACACACAGAAAACCACAACAGAATAGTGTCCATAAAATGTAAATGCTTTTAACTGTCAAGTACTGATAGGTGAATCAGAACGAATCAGTATTCAGTGCAAAACTGGAAAAGACTGTGCCTCTAATAAATTCAGTACAAGTCTAGCAAAAAAGCCTGCTGTTATAATGAAAGCTAATGTTATCATGAGATTACAACAGACGTTGAGTGAGAATATGTACAAATTTAATGAAATGTAAAAGAAAACACTTCAAATCATAACAAATTTCTGTAGTGCCTTGTATTGCATCTCATCGCCTGTTAAGGGCTTTTGTCACATCAGCTACCACATTACACTACATGGCAGTGCTGCCACAAAATGATGCGAAGCTAAAAAAATTCTTCTGCTCCAAGAGAGAAACTTCGATTTATCTGACAAAAGTTCTTAAAATACCAAGTATTTGCATCACAGATAAGATGATCATCAAGGAAAATGCAGAATACAGATTTGAAAATTACAACATCTCAGGCTCATAGTTCTTACATTAGTACACATGCCTTTACACACCAAACTGTACATACGCACACTTACCTCTGTAGCTTTCCTTATGTACGGTATCTGTGTGCCACTGTCCAGATCTTCATTTATGATAAGTCTCCTAGCCCACTGACCTGCTCTGACAACGCCATTACCATGAATTAGGACCAAGAGCTTGTCAGGATTTGTTAATGCATCTTCACTCATAAAGATAAAGCTTTTTGGTTCATTCTCAGTAGCATCAACCTGCAATTACAGCCAATACATATTTTTATGTGCGAATAAAAAATGTTAACAGAACATCTGTACTTACAAATTTAGCCCCTTGAACCGGTATCAAAACCCGCACCTTTTGTTACTATTAATATATATATGTATTCTATGGACTGATGTGCACTAAATAAAAACAGCACAGAAGCTAGTATTTGTGCAGTGTAAGTCTGAACCTTAAAAATGCTTTAGAAAGGTTTAACGTGGATGATTTAAACTGAACTATAGAAACAAAAAGGTGGATAGGTGTGGTCAAAAAGTATGCTGAAGCTTTAAAGTGTAAGTTTTTTACAATAATTTACTGGCAAAAGAGAGTCCATAAAAGAACAATCTCTGAAAGAAAAACAAAAATCAAGTGATTTGTCACCTCTGATATGCCTGAAGCAATAATAGAAGCCTGATACGCTATGAAAAACGTCCTAGAGTTCTATCTCAGTCACCTCAACATAAATACCCAATATACCACAAGCCAGTACTGTAAACTTGCCTATTATAAGTTTAATAGGATAGCTCTAATAGAATATAGAGATTCAATCTGGATCTAAACAGTGGCGTCAGTAAGAATACAGCAGCAGGACTTAGCTACTCTACTATAGGAACAAGGTGCTTCGATGTTCAGTAAACCAACTCCAGTTCTCAGTGTAGAGAGTAGAGTTATGCTTTTTGCTCTATACAAACACAAGTTCTATAAAACAGACCTATGCTTGGCTTTCTAAACCTTGCACAAGGCAAAAGAGCAATGCTTGTGGTTATTCATTCTTCTTACTTGAATATGATGAAAAGGAAGGATAGATCAGGATCCCTATATCCTTGGTACTCCACACTTCACAAACCCCACAAACTAACTGAGGTTGCTAGGAATATCCTTCGGTTGCCTTAAACTCTGCAGTAGTGATGAAAATCTGGTCAGGATATGTGCCTTACACTAAAAAGGGGTAACAGTTGCTTGGACTATTTGAGTTTTTCTCTCATGCTTGGATATGCTATTCACCTTCCCTCAGGAAAACACGAAAAAATCAATTCTGCATGAATCTCCAGACTTTTTAAATGTAAGCCATGCCCTTTTTGTTTTTTTTTCAATGCAGTCCGTGAGGCTACTTGAAGAAAAGAAAACCCTAACTGGAAGGACATTCAGCATCTGCCATAGGGCTGAAGACCTTATGCCCTACTCCAAAATAACAAGATATTAAATGTGTCTCAGCTTTCATTCCTTGCAACAGGAAATGTACTCATCTTCTCTCACACTTTACAGAAAAAAAAGAAAAAGAAAATGTAATACAAAATATTCAATTTAAAAGAGTTTATGCATTGCACACTGGGGATACAGCCATATCACACAGCCACTTCTGAAGCATCAGTACTGATGTCTTAAAATTGAGCATGGCAGATGTAAACAGCCAGATAAAACCCAGTTTCAGATAGTACTTGATACGATGTAGTTGACTTCTGCACACAAACTGAATATGTACAACAATATAATTAGGATAAAACTTTGAAAACGTGTATTTTAGCAAAATAAAACCTAGTTATATGTTTTGGTATTTAGAAAACATTTTTGTTCAGTAGTTAGGAAATACTGGCACCTACTAATCACATATTCTAGAAGGTACATTTCTACTTCACACTTTTGCAATTATGCTAACCTAAAATAAATAAATAAATAAATAAATAAATATTTAGCTATTAACAAATAACTGTTTGTTCCTTTCCTTGTCTAAATTACAGTTGGAAGCTTTTCCTCAAGTTAATTTCTCTTCCAACATTAGCAATTCGTTATACCAAGCTCTCACTAAAGAACGACCATAAAGGTCACTCTTGTGGACAACCTCATTTTATTGACAAATCAATGCAGAATGCCACTTAGTGCTAGACAAACTGAGTACATTTAAAACAACTTATTATTATCAGCCAGTTTCTTTTCTGGAACTATTCACATACACTTATTTCTGATCTTTTGTTTAAAGACAGATTGAATAAATTCAGTGAAATGCTCAGCTTCAATTAGTCTGATTTTGTTCTTCACACACAATAACAATCTTCCAAAGATTTGAAGCTAGGAATGTCAAAGAAATCCATATTTTGCTTATAATTTAGAACTTAAGATTACTGTTAAATTTCTATTTTCCTCAGATTTATTTTTCCAATGCAAAATTACATCTTAAGTTTTAAGAATATCTTCAGTTATGAGGAATTCCCTGAAGTGCTATTCACTTCACAGAGAGAATGAACTTGCAGTTTGCCAACAGTGAGATTATCTTTCCCTGAGTTCAATCTCAGATACGCTATCACACGATGTAGTAGTGTCAGTGTACAGAATATTTCAATAACAGAATAGTTACTGTTTTGTGTAGTTGCTACCAATACTTAGGGTAATGACAGAATATACTAGAAATTGAATCTTATTCTGACATTCATCCTAAGACATCAATGTTATGACATGTTTTTAAGTTCTTAGACATTAGCAGACAAAAATCTAGAGGCCTTTAATTCTGCCCACTGGACATTCTTATGTTGAAGTTTGCTAAGGTTTGAAGTTCTAAAGGGAAAGAAAACTACAAAGTTTTTCTTATGTTAGTTAAGCAACACATTAATAATCATAAGCTGAACGTGTGTACAAAACAGGTGAAACAGGTATACCTTGACAGTGGAGGAAAGAATAAGGAAAATAAATGCAACAGAAACTTAAAAGGACTGTGAGAATTATGACTAGCTTGTGGAGGAAGAAAACTGCTCATCTGTGCTGCAAGATAACAAAGTCTCATTTTGTAGTTCTGCACAAAGCTTGCTAACTCACTTGCATTACTACCTTCATGAAATTGAATGTGCAGACTTATAATTTTTCAATCAAAACTGTAAAACATGAAAACTGCTGATCAATACTATGAGCAGCTAGTTAGACTTTGGTGACTACCAGAAGTAAATGAACACACCTGAAATTGGTGGATTTTTTACCATCAAGCATTAACTGGACTTGGGTAACAAAACAGCCAAAAGGAATAAGCAGTGGAGATAAGAGACCATTGTTTCTCAGTGAAAAATAATTCCTGGCTTTCTAGTAGATCAAGAGAACTACTGAATGAAGTTTTATCTATTGAAGTGAAAGAGCAAAGCGTTGATAAGTTAGAAGATTCTGCTAAGTGAGACCTTTCAGTACTATTGTCAATAAAACATGTTAGCAATTATTTAAACTTCCCTCTCAGACTTTCCCAGAAGCTGTTAAAGATGCATTTAATTCAGAAGCACCCTCTATTTGTCCTCAACAGCTAAAGAGCAGCAAAGATCAATCACTGATTATGCCACATAAAACAGAGAAACACAAAGGCTTCATCTGGATAAAAAAAAAAAAGAAAAAAAGAAAAAACTTCAGGCTTCTTTGTATTAATAATACAACCTTCAATGGAGCACAAAATGAGAAATTTAAAAGAAATAATTGAACTGTTTCTCCGTGAATATGAGACTCTTCATTTAAATTTTCAAGTCCAGGAGCAGACACTGAACATGAAGAAAACTACAGTATTTCACACAAACAGTAACACAAAATACATCTTCTCTGGATGAAAAAGGGTTTGGATTTATATTTGGCATATGTGTTAATGTGATGAAATGTCAGGTAGTCTTTCCAGATTCCCAAACTGCTCTTTTTTTTAATATATATATATATATATATCTGAAAGGAAATTTACAAATAATTGTTTCCAAAGCTGAAGATGCCACCCGAAATAAAGACAGCAGAGTTGGACTTTGTTCAGGAGGTGGAAATTAAGGGAGACAGGAGAACATGAAACGCTGTCAATGAAGCACAGAATTTCAGAACACTTCCGTATACTGGGAGGAAAAGCACTCCCGTTCACACAGTTCTGAAACAAACGTAATGTACTGAAACATCATTACCCTACCAACCACATTATGAGCTGACAGAAAAACAAAAGACACTACACCAACTTTCTGACACCCTGTGACAAAGTTCAGGAATAATATTTCCATATTTACCTCAGACATTTATTTTATTTAAGGACCAGAATGGACACACTGACCACACTAGTGGTCCCAGAATCCTTTTTTCTGACAACCTGCAGGTTGATTAGTGAAACAGTATGAGAACAGAATGTTTACAGACTCTCTCATTTTTGGCAGCCAGCAAGTTTTGAGCTTCCTGGGACATGGTTTATAGCTGAACAAGTGACTACAAGAATTCACTGTAACTGTCACACCTCAATACTGTCAAATGGTTTTTTTGAATGCATTTGTACCTTTCTCCTTAACAGTATTCTGCATCAATGAATTCCACAATATAATTGGGGCCCTTATGAAAAAAGTACTTCCTCTCTTTCAGTAGAGATCTCCTGCCTGATAATTTAAACTTGATGCCCCTTAGCTTCTCTATTATGAAAAAAAGCAAAAAAACATTCCCTATTCATCCTCTCTACACCTTTCATGATTTTATAGATTTGTCATATTCCTTCTATTTTCCAAGCTGTCTAATCTTTCTTTGTCTGAAAAGCATTTCATGCCTGTGATCATCCTTGCAACCCTCCTCTGTATTTTTTTTAAAATTCTACATATCCTTTTTAACACTGTGTCCAGATTCCATGCAGTGTTCAAGATGGGGTACCACATAATGAGTGGAATGACTATGTTTTTCTGTTTTGTTCTCAACACTTGATAATTCCTAACATCCTATTTGCTTTGAGGGTTTTTGACTGCCATTGAGCACTAACTGATGTTCTCAGAGAGCTATTCACAATCACTCCAAGATCTTTCCTGAGTAGTAATAGCTCATTTAGAGGCCACCAGTGCGTCTACAGAGTGCGTTCTTTTCCCCATAATTTCACATTTAGCAGAATTGAATCTCATGTCATTTTATCATCTAATCATCCAGTGCCATTAAATAATACTCAAACTCATCCGAACCTGCTTTAGATTTAAGTATTCTTTATTGTTTTAGAAAAATCAGCTACTTTACTTACGTTCTATTAATTTCTTCTTTCTTTTTATTTAGAAATATGCCAGTGCAGAGCTTCATAACAACACACTGGTTACATCTGTAGTGTACAAACATCTTTTTTTCTCTTTTCAGCCAATAATTAACTCACAAGGGGTCTCCTGCCTCACTTGTGTCATCGTATCCTGCCAGTAATGGGTGGGAAGGTGTGACCAAGCATACCACAGAAAGTCAAAACGTGTTTTCTTTAAAAGCATTTTGTAATCTTGTTGGCAGCTTGTTGGAAATCCATGTACTCTTTTTATTGACAAGATATTTCTTTTTCATGTGATCTCTGAGGCCTTTGATGAATTCCAGTAGGTCTTTTAAAATGAAAACGGCGCTGACTTTTATCCCAAAATATTATTTCTTCCTTATACACAGCTCTAGGAATCTCTCCTGGAGCCCTTACAAAGACAGTCATATTCACCCCTTTACCATGTCTCTTTTGAGAGAAGCTGATTTAAGCAGTAAGTTACATACTGGTTGTGTGTAGCTTCATATTTGATTTCCTACAGAACCCTAGGCTTAAAAACTGTCTCATCCAGGAAGAGGATTACTGTACAGTAAATCAATTTGCTCTAAGATATCTGCCACTGATATGCCAATTTGAGACAGCTCCTCAGAAGTACATCCTGTTTCCAACCCCCCCTTCAAAAAAAAAAAAGTATAGTGTGGAAGTCTCTGCACAAACGGTATTGGAAAAATCATTCTAGTTTTTCTCATTCAAGATAATGATTCAATATGCATGCAGCTTACCTATCGGCTTCATGAACTGCTTTCAAGTGCCTTGAAACTAGAACAAGCTCCTCAAATTCATTTTTGAGTGACCTCACTGCAATATGAAACTTAAGAGCAGCTATAATACTCTTTTCTATCTTCCTCACTTATGAGTCTTAATCTTGCCACAAGCAGTCTTACTGTTTCTATCAGGTTCCAGTTCAAACTATGCTTGCTTGTGATTTTACCTGAGAAATTTCTGGTGATGTAAACGCAGTATTTAGGTAGCTCTGATCTATGACCTTAATTTTTGTAGTCTTCTTCATAACTTGCTTTTGACTACGAAAAGGGTTTTTGACAAACAACAATAATAAATGACAATGTTGTTTATGCCTTGTAACAAATCTTCCACACTGCTCAACATGAAACTGCACTGAGAGTTCGTCCTTTATTCCAAAATGCAATTAAACTACGACACCTGGGAGAAGCTGGAAGCAATAAATTAAAAAATGGTTTAAGTGTAGTGGTGACAAACTCCATCAGAACACCAGTGCTTACTACGTATATCATAAAAAAAAAGTAAATAATAAACAGTTCTCCCAAGCCAGACACTCAAATCTCACAGCGGAGCAGAAGAGAATACTACATGTGTGACGGAGGTGATGGCAGTATGGTGAAACTTAGTCCAAATCTGTTAATTTCCTTTCTAATAGTGATTGAAAACCTACACAGAGCAACTATGATACTGTTTCCTCACAGAAAACAAGAATGGCCAGACATCATGTTATTGCACAGTCTTCCAGGTAGAAGCACTCTTTCATGCTGCCTGAGGAGTGCTTTGTCACTTCTAAGGGCTAATCACAGAATCATAGCATGGCCTGGGTAGAAAAGGACCTCAAAAATCATCCAGTTTCAACTCCCCCCTGCCATGGGCAGGGTCACCAACCACTAGAGCAGGCTGTCCAGATCCACATCCAGCCTTGCCTTGAATGCCTCCAGGGATGGGGCATCCACAACCTCTCTGGGTAGCCTATTTCAGTGCGTCACCACCCTCTCAGTGAAAAACTTCCTCCTCACATCTACTCTAAATCTCTCTGTCTTAGTTTAAAACCATTCTCCCTTGTCCTATCACTATCAACCCATGTAAACTATAATTCCCCCTCCTGTTTATATGCTCCCTTCAAGCACTGGAAGGCTTGAACACAAAACCTTCCCTTCTCCAAGCTGAACAAGCCCAGTTCTCTCAGCCTTCTGCTGGGGGATGGAGAGCTCTTGTGTTTGCAGGAGTGTCCTTAATGAGCTGCCAGTTCTGTCCTGTCCCTATGCCCTTAAGGTTCAGTTTCCCAGGAGATTCCATCCAGCAATTCCTTGAGCAGCCAGAATTTTGCTCTTCTGAAATTCAGGGTCCTGATTCTGCTTTTTGCCAGGCCTGCATTCCTCCAGATCACAAATTCCACCAGGGCATCATCACTACAGCACAGGCTGCCTCCAATCTTAACCCCTCTAATGCTCTGCTCTGCACAGGTGAGCCCTAGGTCCAGTATGGCTTCACCTCGGGTTGGTCTGTCTAGTACCTGGACCAGGAATTCATCCTCAACAGACTCCAGCAATCTCCTGGATTGTCAGGCACCCACCAGGCCACTATCTGAGCAGATATCTAGGTGGTTGAAATCCCCCATCAGGACAAGAGCCCACGAACCGTGACACCTTCCACAGCTGAAGCAAGAAGGTCTCATCAACAGGCTCCTCCTGATCAGGTGGCCTGTAGTAGACCCCAACCACCAGATGTCCTTTATTGAACCGATCCCTGACTTTCCCCCATAAGCTCTCAACCTGCCTATGGCTGTTACTCAGATACAGCTCTTCATGATCTATCCACTTCCTAACATTGAGGGCAACTCACACTCCTCTCCTACCTTGTCTATCCCTTCTGAAGACCATTTAGCTCTCAATCCCAGTATGCCAGTTGTGAGAATCATCCCACCACGTTCCTGTGATAGCAGAATGATCATAATTTTCCAAGCACATTATAGTTGTCAACTCCTCCTGCTTATTTTTCCATGCTTAGTGCATTGGTGCAAAGGCACTTTAACTGGGTTTTCTGGCACATTACCTTTCGAGAGGCCCTCCCTCAAACCTCCAAAAGAAATCTGAAGTTTTCCCCAGCTGCTTCCCAGAGGGACGGGAGAAGGTTTTGGATGGGGGGTTGGCAACACTACCACCTCTGAGGAGTTTCCAGAAGATCCTATAGGTCAGTTCAGAGGTTTTTCCCAGCAATCTCCTGATGTGACAGCAACCCCAAGCCATTCTCTGTCCTGCCACACTCAACTCTCTTCCCCCACTGGATCTAGTATAAAATTCCAGACTCCTTGCTCTGTCCTAGCAAGCCTCATTGCACCCCCTTCCCCCTTCCTAATCGTGTATTTTCGCTGAACACCAGCAGTTTAGAGCACGTGCATGCTGTAAGCTACTGAAAACGTGTTTTTAAACAAAAAGAGATGGAGTAGTTTACTGAGACTCCACTTTGAGGTTTTTCCTCTGCTGGAGGTACCTGTCTTTAGTTCTGGAAATCCATCTATAAAATATTCACAACAACATTTCAAAGAACTTATTGTTCCTCTACCAAAATTGGGAGATTTTGAGTAGCAAAATCACCTTTGTCTGGCAAGGTGAGGAAGGCTCAGCTGGAAAAATCACACACATGCATAGCCAGGCAAAACCATTTATCCAGATATGCATACATGCTACATGTGAAATCAGCGCTCTGAGACAACACCTTGCACAGAGCCCATGGTGTGGAAAGTGAATCACAGCCTCTACATTTTACAGATCCAAGTGAAAAATATCTTCGAAAAATATTTATACTTACTGGGAGAGTGACCTTTTTCAAGCGGCATTCCTTTTCCAGTAGTCCATAAACATGTTTAGTAATAATCTGGAGGAAAAAATAGACCAAAAGAAAAAGAAAAGCAAACAAAAGTTAAACTACCTACAGCAATTGCACATCCAGGCAGATAAATTGAAGGCTAGTTGGTTAAACTTCTGAGAACTTGCGTATGTTTTGCCACATATATGAATTCCTTACTATACAACTAATTATAGAACTTAGAGCTTTATACAAAAGGGTCCTCTCTGTCTCTCAGTAAAGACTGCTTGCCAGTACAAAGAAACTGTAACTGTACCTGTGAATCCATCACCTGCTGCTGTGTGAATAATTATGTGCCTCAAAACTAAGGATTATAACCAATTAATATATACTCAGGGGTACAAGAAAGGATCTCTTTTGCAAAGAAATACTTTAAAAGCATTTTTTTTCCATAAGCAGGACTCCTGAAACCCTCTCCCCTGCAGGTTCACTTCATGAGCTATGTGGAGAGCAGATTTTTAGTCACCCTCAGCACAAGTTGCCTTGCCATTTCTATTCACTGAACTGGGGAGGGATGGGTCAAAGGTGTTCCAAACAGAAAAAAAAACCCTGACTGATTTCCTGGTATGGGGGATTTTAAGTCTCTTGTCTCCATACAGAAATGAAATAGAAATTTTAGACCTGAAACAAAAGGAATTATTTCAAAGAGCAACAACAACAAAAACTCAGCCCAGTCACATCCAAATTGTTGCTGCCTCAAACTTAACCAAGTTGTTCAGACTTCAAAAATTTACCTCATATCTAAGGACATTTTTTTCATCCTTATATACTGTTAAGAAAATGGAGATGCAGATGGAAAAACTTCTAAACTATTATTAATTTGGGAATTAAGTTGAGGAACAAACTGAAGTGGTTTGTCCATATGGGGCTGTAAAAATGGTTTGGAAGTAACTGCCTGGATTTCACTGGCAGCTGAAGCTTAGAAAAAAAGGCAAGGGGGTGGGGGGCAAATTAAAGAGGAAAAAAAACCTGCTCATTATGAGCTTCAAATGGTGCGTGCCTTCATTTTAACGCTTGGGGAACTATGTAAATTCCAGACAGGACAAGATCTAAGAGTGGAAATGTTGCACTAAGAATATCTGGATAGAAACCCACCTGGTATTCTTTAGTCCAACTGCTCAAGGCCACAATTACTGCCATCTGAACCCATAGCATATTAAGCCACAACAGAAATGCTGCCGTTACAAAAGCTCTCAAGTGATGGCATCTTAACAACACACTATGAACTGAACAAGTAGGAACCAGGGTATCATAAACTTCAATTTTAATTTTCCAAATGCAGAATTACCAAATAAAGTTTCAATGAAGTCCAACAGTTTTCATTACGTACATGTGAGTAAACATAATATGCAAACATTTGGAACATATCTGAACAAATTAGAGGTACTGATGAAAGCTAATTAAAAAAGTTGTACCTGTCCCCTGCCTTCCCTACTCCTCTACTACACAAAAAACTAAACCTTTATTAGGATTCTGTGAATTCTTTGCTACCCTGCTCAAATATGTTTATTGATAGAATTATATTAAAAAAACGTTATGGTTTTAAAGAAAATCAGTCTTACTGAACATTACTGTCTACATGGAAGCTGCATTTGGGGAAGGAATTTAGCTGTGAGCGATGAGTTGATTTAAGACATGTTTATCCCCAAAGCAGTATGTTAGGAACATGCATACAGTGTAATTTTACCTCCAGGGCCAAACTTTTTATGGTTCACCGAAATCAACTTCAGTGTAATGCCAACAAGTAAAGCAGTTAAGTTCTTTCAGTCTCAGATACTGATTCTGTACAGACATTGAAATGAATATAATGATAATATGGCCTCAAAGAGAGAAATTTTATTTTTCACTCTAAATCCAGACATCTTCAAACCATCAGAGATACCAGAAGAAGACTTGGAAGTGAAAAAAAACTGCTATGAAGAAAATATATTTTAGGCATTACTTGTAAAAGTCTCTTTTTTTGCAGCTACGTGTTACACATCCACATCTTCTATTCTCTTATCCATTCAGATTGTGATGTCTTCAGGGCAGACGTAAACTTCTACTGATTTTTTCCAGAGCCAGACTCAACGGGGCTCTGATCCTGTCTTTTTACGCACTACTCTAATATAATAAACAGTGATATCAGACTTAAAAAATAGAATGGTTAGATCAGTAGAGCACTCCTGTGGAGCAAAGATGTAATTTAAGGCATGATTTCAATAAGAGAGAACATGAAGAAAAAAGGTTGAGGTCGCTAATGGAAATGGTAAGATTTAGACAATGCAACAACTGGATGGCCTCCAAGGCTGAGACCAATTTGAAGGCAAAAACTATAGACTGCCCTAGCATATTTAAGACCACAAGAGGTTTTGGTTCTTTTGGCAGCAGGAGTTCAGTGAGTTCAGGGATCTATTTTAACAATGGCTGGTACCCTCCCAGCTTGAAAGGATGGAAGATAAACAAGATTTCTTGATATTTATGCTTACTCTATGGATCTTCAAAATCATGATGTCGAGAACTGGGGAAAAAAGCAATGTCTCACTTTCTGTAAGCCTAAAGATTTTCAGCCATAAATGATGTCACAGCTTTTCTTACTTCAACTGGACAAGAAAATTTCAAAACAAAAACAAACCAACAAAAAAAGCATAAAAGCAGGCTACCAAGAGCTGAGAAGAGACCACAGATAACTGAATGAACACATCCTGAGCAGTAGGAACAGCAGATCATCCTGTGAAGTACATTAAAAATGCAAGTACCTAACACCTGCTACCATTTCCTGGTTACGGATTATCTTCATCTACTATGGGTTGCATTTAAAGCAGTACTACATATGGTTCAGGACAGTACAAAACAATAAACCTTCTGACCTACATATTATCTATACAGAGACAATACTTCCAGAAGTACCTTTTCAAATAACTAGGGGCCCAAAATAAGATATCTATGAAGTACACAAGTCTTATACAGACCTATGTTATAAACAGTAATATTTATTATATTTGAAAAAAGATTGAAACAACAATATCCAAAAGTTTCACCTGGACAGCCTGTTGCAGGGAGCTGCTTTGGCAGGGGATTGGACTCGATAATCTCTAGAGGTCCCTTCCAACCCCTACATTTTTGTGATTCTGTGATACAAATTTGAATACTAATACTTCCAAAATGTTAGAAATATATAAGGATTAAAAAAAACAACAACCCAAGACAGATAAATTTAATTCAACTCCCCCATATGGATCCACAATGAAAATAATTCTAACTATGCAGCTATTACATTTGATTACCTGGATAGACAGCAAGGAGAAAAGAAACAGGGAGAAGACCACAGAAACTTTTAAACAGAGATGAGATTTTACTCTTGCATTACTAAGCATCTTCACAATGGGGGCCAAAAAAATAATGGCTCCATGGCATCTATGTAGCACATCTGAAACCCCAAATTCTGCTACATATAATTCTAGGAGACATTGGTTGGTACGGTCCTGTCTGCATACGGCTCACGTTCTAAGATTATATTGTTCATATAAAGAACTAGTTTCAACTGTCAAAAAAGCACAGAAAAATTCTGTTAGAAACATCATTTAAAATGTTTGCAACACACTACCCTGAAGCCAAGTGACCAAAAGATCAATACTGGCATGCAACTGAAAACAGAAATTAAAGACTAAGAGCCATTTAGAGTAACTAGTTACAAAGATCCTGATGTAGAGAAGCCTAAACATAAGTGCAGAGAAACAGAAAAGGGGCTCTTCAGCATAGTCAGTGAGCACTGAAGATCTTTAAAAAGCAGAAGTCTGGAAAAGAGGACAACTGAAAGCAGACCTTCAAAGCAAGAAGGTATCTCCAAAAAACTTCAAGTAATATACCCTGAATTTTAATTCAGTAAGAAATTGCAAGAAGTATTCTAAACTATATGAAAAATGCAAGAATAAACTTGACACACGGGGAAAAGCAGAGCTGTACGTGACCCACTGGTGAACTTTTTCATAACACTGATAGCCAGGTATACAGATAATAGATCACAACTCAATGACTTCTTTGTTACACCTACATTCTAATCCAGCTGAACTGTTTCAGTACACCCTACAACAAAAACCATGCTGGGAGGCAATGAAGTGCACTGAGCCTTGCCAGGCAAGCCTTCTCCCTGCTGATCTTCACAACCCACGCTCGCTGAATTTTCTGCTTCCTTGAGAGAGGTCACGCTTTTGAAAACAACCACAGGTAACTTATCGTGCAAATGAACAGGGCAGTGAACTTGTTGCAGAGGGGAAAAAAGAACAAGATAAACTACTTCCCCAGAATGAATTCTCTGTTAAACCAATAATAAGCAAATGGCACAGATCTTTGTGCTGTGTGGTCCTCTCCTTCTGCATCAGCATCTACCAGTACTCACTGGAAATCATTACCATGCCATGAATGTTCATGAATTCACAACCGATGTGAGGAACCCTTCAGTTTGTGCAAATCAAATGTCTCATGTCCCTCTCTTCTGCCATATGTGCAAACCTACTGAACAAAATGCTAGTGACCCTGCCAAATGGTTAGTGTAGTGTTAACACATGATACAGAATAAAGAACGTGTGGCAAGACAAACATACAACCAGCTGACGTTACAACCGATCACATGACAGAAGACAGACTACAAAACCTTGGAGAAAGGACAAACTGTTAAAACACACCGTCCACACCACTGCCTGCTCCTTCACTCTTCTAGCAGCTGGGGAAAAAAAAAATAAAAGCATCAAATTATGAGAACCGAGACACAACTACTCTCTCAAAGTTAGCAGCCGCCACTTCACACCAAGGACAAGGAGCACTGCAATGCTATATGCTTATTCAAAGGACAGGAGGCTTCTGCCTGCAAAGCTGCCCATTTGTGAAACAACACTCCTTAGGCACCCTGTCAGACCACCCGTTTCCATTCATTTTTCAAGAAAGTTCTCAAGATGAACTGCAGAGCAAGATAATTTAATGGTGATAATTTTACTTGAAGCTTTAAAATATCAGCTAGGATTTTTAGAATTACGTAGATGATATACATAAAAGTAAGTAGATTATGGACAAAAAAAACCCCACAGATGGTGTGCCATTTTCCTTCTTGCCTGATTTCCTCTATTTCCATAAGGCCTACCGTAAGCAAATCTCAACACCTTCCCGTTGTGTTTATAATTCTTCTATTAACCTTATGAACTCACAATGCTTTAACCTCAAGGCTGACCGCATCTACTACTAAAATAACTCACGTGGACATAATTAACCATGCTTTGAGTTGAAATAAGAAAAATTAAACTGTTCTTTTCCTTTAGAGAATCCAGACAATTCAACCTTTGTCTTCAGCCATCAGTTCCTACCTTACAGTGAAAATGTGCAAGCATTCAGCATTATCAGTTTGCCTGCCAATTCTGTCTATAAGCCAAAATCAATGTCATTTGCCTTTGTGTTCTTTTACCCTTAAATAGGCTGCTCTGAAAGTAATACCTCCTATTTGTTTCCATGGAAAATACAACAGATACAGGGAGAACAACAATGCTGTTTGGGAAAATTCTCAGCTACAAAACACTGTTTTTCAGTATCACTGTCAGCTACTCATTTCCACTAGCAGTGAACAGGAGCCTGCATGCTGTGCTCGTAACAATCTGTGCCACTGGAGGTGACCCACTGTTGCTGTCACCACTGCAGAAATGCACCACCTACCAGCTCACTGTGCTCACATTTTCTGGACACCAGAAAATGTCAATGGGTGCTGTTTTCTAAACACAGAGGAATTCAGTGACACAGCTTTACTTCATCTGTTCTTCCACGTCAGACACCATTCTGTCATACTGCCCCTCCACTGCCATTTGTCACGTGGCAACAACATGTCATGGGATATTGGTGGGAAGGTTCAACATCTGCTGCCATACAACCACCGTCTGCTTCTGACATTGCAGGCCAACATCATAAAATATGAGGCACTGCTTTCGGAGCAGCCCTCCCAAGTATGTCTGACTTGACACTGCACAGCAGAGCACGGGAATTGCTGTCAGCTTCCTTGCTCTATTAAATGCTTAGAAATATCAATTCAGCCTTGACTTACAGCCTTCTTGAATCTAACTTTCCTAAAGAAAATGGATCCCTCCCATGTATAGAAGGAATATTATTTTCAAATGATTTAAATACAATCTCTGAGATAGATCCCTAGGTATTACTAGTAATTTCCTAAGAATTTCATGGCTGTATTCCCAGGCTGAGTTTCTTTTTAACTAATCAAAAAAAAATAAACAAGTAAAAACCACTAGTAGCAATATGATGACCAAATGATGCACTGCTGGTATGCGTAATGATGTTCATTCTTATAATAGCAGATTTATCTCCTAAATGATAATAAATACCTTAATGGCAAAAAGAGAAAATGAGCAAAAGAAAAACAATGCTTCTAACATACAGTAGTCAATCCACAACTTCTTTCCTTTTTGCAGTATAAGAACAGCAAGGCTTAGCAAAAAAAAGATGCAAAATGAATTCCAACTGTCTGCCCTGTGGCAAATCTCAAGTGGTGGGACTGACCTGAGGCTTGCTACTGTGGCTGCCATATCTTTGGTTGAATGAGCTTTATTTTGACCCTCAAGTGACAAACCTGCCAATAAGTAACAATGAGAGATGCAAAGGAACATTTTGACATACTGGTCTTGGACAAAGACGTACCTAAGAACTGGGATAAACAAAAAACAACAACAGCAAGAAAAAATAATCCACCATCACTATGTCAGAACAAAAAATCCTAAAAGCTGAAAGGACTTTCTAAAGGCTCTGTTCACTGCAAGCTAAAAAAAATATAAAAAAATCAATGGCATTTTACAAATCCACAAAAGACCTCACTTGGATTATAGTGTGGGAGAACAATTCATTAAGATGGAATTGACATTACCTCTAAGGGATTTCTTGCGTTTTCTACTGAAAGCAATTCAGTTCACTCTTAATGCATGGGTGTGATATTCTAGATTCTAATTTGACTGATCACAAATAGGATCTCAAGATCTTTTGAGAGAGTTAAATGAAAAATAACAGGGATTTGTCATGAATGTAGCATACGCTGTTGTGATTTGACCCTACGGTTTGTTACATGGTCTTTGCTGACACCTGTTGGTTTATTTTTCTTTTTTTTTTCTTTTTTTTTTCCTTTCCTTTTTCTTTCTTTTTTTTTTATTTTTTTATTTTACAGAAAGCATCCCAAGCTTTAGAATTCACTTAACAATTATCCAGTTTCATAAACTGCCTAATTATACAATCCATCTTAAGGAAATTTCCAGTTTTCCAAAACTATATGTACTTGAACATCTATGTGCATCACTGCAAAGCAGAGGTTTCAGTCAAGTACCTTGTGCTAGAAGCAATTAAGCATCATCAGAAAGCATCACCTCTATCCCCAAACCAAAGTGAAAAACAAAAAGGTGAGCAAGTTGCAAAAAAATGAAGGAAACTCAGTAAGATACAAAAGAGTACCACTGGAACAAATGCAAACGAGGCTCATAAACACATTTTAATATTCCAGTTCAGGACCTAAACTTCGGATTATTATGTCCAATTTTTGTATTAGTAGTGAGTTATAAAAAGGCACCTGGAAGAAAGACCAGTAGTAATTCTGATTATTACAACCACTAGTGAAGGACACTGTGGATTAGGTGGAGAGATGCTGCTATGCACTTTTGAAATTGTAAAAATCCACACCAAATCCAAGTGGTGTATCAGATTAACGTGGTTGAAGTATACCGGCTTTTGTAGTCACAGACAAAAAAGTCAGTGATGTGTCAAGCATCTCATTTTATCACCCTTGATTCCTCAGCAGAAATGACCAGATAACTATTCACAGATGGACTGAAGGCTTAATTTTATGTAAATCCAGAGCAGAGCTCAAATTGTCACCTTCTTTCCATAGAAAGATGTCTTAACCGTTTTGCCACCATGCTCCAGAACAGCGGTGGGTCAAAATAAATTGGATTTACATAAATTTGGCTGAAAAGAGCCACAAATCTGACCGTTAGCAGCACTTTTTGCTTTTCTTGGCACAAATTGTGGTCAATATCCTTAGAAGCAAATACAAAAAAAAGGGTATAGTTTCAGTATTAAACTCTTGCATCTTTTTACTAGGCCAAGTAAACCAAATGGATCGCGAAGAGGTCATTAACTCATCGCATTCTTCTAAAGGAAAGCCCTGACTCTCAGTTGCTTTAAATAACTGACAAAAGCCAGGAGCTAACTTCTAAGACAACTGGCTACCTTTCTTTGTGCTTTTCCAGTACATGGTTAGGATACCTGTTACTTTGAAAAAAACTTCCCCTTAAGGAGAGAAAAGCTTGCCCTGAAGGCACTGTCTCTTCTGGGGATATCAAGTTGAAGGTTAAGAAAACACCTTGGACAATGATGAACCTTTTTCTATTCTCTTTCCTCCCTGTTTCTCAATAAACGGTTTTCGTTTTCCATTCCACATGATTGAGAATGTCTAACCTAGTCTTGTGTTTTGCTGGCAGGGAAACTCAGAGGGAGCAAACTACAAAAAGCTCTAGGTAATGCAGATATCAGTAGGACTTTTGACCAAGATAAAAGAAAGATGGCTCCATATGTGACAAGGAAAAACCTTGTGTTTAAACTATCATATAAAACACCTGAAATCATTTAGTGTAATAACGTAACATATTATCAAAATGTCTTCATTAAATCAAACTTGGAAAGGTTAACTCCAATGCTTTTTCATTTTTAGTTCTAAAAAGAAGAAATATTGGCGGCAAAGACTGTTCTAAAATAAACATCAACGGCTGCACTACTTCATATAAAAAGAGGGCAATACTGAAGGATATTGGTAGTTGTTCATTTTCATGATGCTGTTCAAAAAGCATCTTCCTATGAAATTATGACTGACGAACTCGCGTAGTCAATTACACAGGATACTTTTTTCACAGAATCACAGAGTCATTAAGGAAAACATAAAAAAAAAGACCTCTAAGATCATCTAATCCAACCCCCACCCATCTTCACCATGCCCACTAAACCACGTCCCACAGTGCCACATCTAGACATTTCTTGAACACTTCCAGGGACAGAGACATCACTACCTCCTTCATGACTGGCAGCCTGTTCCAGTAGCTCACCACTTTTTGTGAGAAACATCCATCCTGAGCCACCCTGGTGCAACACAAGGCCCCATTCCTCTCCCCCCATAAGGGCAGAGCAAGTCTGAGTCTGACTCATGAAACTGAAAGTATAAAAGCACATGAGCTTGGACAACATGCATCCCAGATCCTAAGGGAGCTGGCTGTTGTGGCTGCAAGCGGCTCTCCATCGCATCTGAAATGTCGTGCCTATCATGCGAAGTCCCCAGGGACTGGAAAAAGGGAAACACCACTCTCATTTACAAGAAAGTGTGGAAGGAGGACCTGGGGAATGGCAGGTCAATGAGTGCCACCTCTGTAGCTGGGAAGATCGTGGGACAGATTATCCTGGAAGACATGTTAAGGAACATGAGGGTTAAGAAACATGATAGGGTCCAGAGGAGAGCCACAAAGATGATCAAAGGGTTGGAGCACCTCTCCTCTGAAGACAGGCTGAAGGAACTGGGCTTGATCAGCCTGGAAAAGAGAAGGTTGCAGGGAGCCCTAATTGCAGCCTTCCAGTATCTAAAGGGAGTTTATAAACAGAGAGAAATCAACTTTTTACATGGGTAGATACTGATAAGAGAAGGGAAAATATTTTTAAACTAAAGGAGGGGAGACTTAGATTAGATGTCAGGGGGAAATTTTTTATTGAGAGTGGTGAGGTGCTGGAATAGATTGCCCAGAGGGGCAGTGGGTGCCCCATCCCTGGAAGTGTTTAAGGCCAGGTTGGATGTGGCCCTGGGCAATCTGATCTAATACTTGATCTAGCAGCTGGCAACCCTGCCTGTGGCAGAAGAGTTGGAACTTGACAATCCCTGAAGTTCTTTCCAACTGAAGACATTCTGTGATTCTACTGTAATCTCTTGTCCTGTCGCTACCTACCTGGGAGAAGATACTGGCCACCATCCCACAGCTTCATTTCAAGGAGTTGTAGAATGGTAAGGTCTTCCTTGAATTTCCTCTTCTCCAGACTAAGCAGCCCCCGTTCCCCCAGCCGCCTCTTTTAAGACTTGTGTTCCAGACCTTCAGTGTCCTTCTCATAGAGAGAAGCCAAGAACTGAACACAGCATTCAAGGTGCAGCCCCACCAGTCCCAAGCGCAGGGGGACAATCACTTCCCTGTTACTGCTGCCTACACTATTTCTGATGAAAGTGAAGATGCCACTGACCTTCCTGGTTATGCAGAGCCTTCCTACTCTCAAGCAGACTGACACTTCTTCCCAACTTGATGTCATTTGCAAACTTATTGAGGGTGTACTCAATCCTCTCGTCCAGACCACCAGTAAATATTTTAAACAGCACTAGCACCAGCTCTCATGACCAGCTGTTGGTTGGATTTAACTCAGTTCACCACCACCACTCTGGGTTTTCCAAAGAAAGCACATCAGTATACTACTTCTCATTAAACAGTGCAGAGGAAGGGGGAATGAGGGCTGCAGTCTGTTGATAACACACTCTGTACCTTCTCTTGTGTGTATTTTATTATAATCACAACACAGTCACCAGCCTGGAGAGGACATACTGATCTGTGTTCAGTAAAGGGATATAAAAAAACAGAAGGATGCATGAAAGCCATTTTAAACTCATCACATACCAGACGAAATAGAGTAAACAAGTAACAGCCAAGAGAGTAAAATGAAAAGGTGGGAGGGAATAAAGCTTACAAATCAAACAGGTTGTTGCCTAAGAACAACTTTTTATTGTTAGAATTATCTCTGTGCCATGAGAACAGAGCAAAGAATCTGCATCAACAGTCAACTGCCCTCCCTTAAATACAGAAACACATTAATAACTTTTTACAACACACAGCCTCTGAGTGTCTTTGTTGTCACTGCACCTGTCAATAATTTGGTCAAACACCATTGTTCTGTGATGAATAGATGCACAGGCTGATGGGGTCTAATCCACACAGAGGATGCTGGAGGAGCTCACGAGCACACAGCATAGGCTTAGCATTCGAGTAGCAAGCCCCACTGAGGCCTGGGATGAAACAAGGAGACGAGGGAACAATAACTACAAAGTGCCTATAGTTTTTCTTCCCATGCTTTTCTTTTTTCATCTCTCTCTTCTACAAACTGGAAGAGTAAGCTGTAAGCCATTTTGCCACTGTTCACAAGGTGACCCTAACCTGGTTGAGTTCCAGGGCACTACCTCACCACAAACAACAGCAGATCCTGATGTGCTTGCAATGTCAGCTTGGTAAGGAGAAGTGGAGCCTGAAGAGGGCAAGCAGCTACTGCAGAGGCACTGGGAGCTGGCTGCTGCAGCAGCAAAGCAAAGGCAGACAACCTGCAGCTTGCCATGAACATCCCATTTCTGTCCCCTAATTGATGCAGAGGCCAAACCTTTTCTTGGGTTAATGAAATGGAAGCTTTGGGTTCATTTTTTCATTTTATTTATTTATTTATTTTAAATAGTGAAATGCTCCCAACGATACTGGAAACAGTTGCTGCTGCTCCTTTTGACAGTCAGCCAAATACTGGTTGAGCTGACAGAAAATGAATATTGTGGCTTCTCCTCCTATTTGTGGTGTTTGCTGCTGTGCCTTATTTTGCTAACACGGTATTTCTAAGATTATGAGTTATAGTGAAGTACAAAGGATGCATGCGTTCCTGAATGTGGGATATCAGATTACATTAAGACAGAGACCATTAATTATATGTAGGTTATAATCCATTCTGTTCCTGGATATAGCCTGTTCAAAACATTGTTCATGAAAAGGTGTTAAAAAAGTATGTCAGCCTTCACTTCTTACTTGTACTCACCTTATCATTTACCTAGTTTCTGTTCATATTATCCCTACTATCTCTGGGGTTTACAGGCTATTTTTATGTCAAAAATTAACAGTAGGTCTTTTAGTACTGCAGCCAAGTGAATTCTGCACTCATTGTCAAATTCAACATATTCGACAATACCCTCAGGTATCCTAGTGAGGCAACAGATACTATAAACACAAGATACCTTAACATCCTTGTAGGTAAGTTTAGGAAGTGTGGGACAGATAAGTGGACAGAGAGGTGGATTGACAACTGGCTGACTAGAGAGCTCAGAGAGCTGTGATCAGCTGTACAGTCTGTTTGGAGCCCTGTAAGTAACAGTGTTCCTCAGGGGTTAGCAATGGGTCTGATCTGCTCTTGTTTAAAACTTTCTTCTATGCCTACTGTACTAGTATTACAAGAAGATAAAATATTTAACCTCTTCTGTCATTTCATTCTTTCAAAATATATTGTTCTAACCTTATACAATCAAAGATCTTTTTGTCATTTCATTCTTTCAAAATATATTGTTCTAACCTTATACAATCAAAGATACATAAAACATTCAAAATGGTATCTTATCTAGAACTGCAGTTTACAGAGAACAGCCTTCTTTCATAGCATTTAAAATTTTCCCCTTTACTTCAGCAGCAAAGTCTGTTGCACTAAAATTCTTATAACCACTCGATGAAACTAGATGTCTAAAACAGGAAAAAGCGTCATGTCTAACAAGTCGAGGTCACACACCTTAAAAAAATGATTTCAAATATAATTTATACATTTATTTAGACTGTAAGTGAAAAATCTCACCGGTATTATGACTGGGATAGTTAATGTCTTTAGGGCTTTATCTAAAAAGGCCAGCGCCATTTAGAATAGAGATACCTATACTGAAAATGGGGAAAGATCCTGTATTCCTGAACCTACTATCACTCAACCACCAAAACAGTGGCAAGATGTAGAGGACAAAGACTTGTAAAACAGAAGTACTAAAAATCAAGCTTCTGTCCAAATTCAGCAGTAGGATCTCTTCCTCCTGTTACCTCTTCTCCAACACAGAACTGAACTGCTACTCCAGCAGGACACAGCAGTTCTTCTGATTACTGAGCATACAATGGAAACATCAAATTCAGATATGGAAGCAAAGGAAACTTCTGCTATAGTAAGTTATTTATTTATTTATTTATTTTTAAAGGAAGAATGAAATGAAAAAATATCATCTCATTTATTTCAATTAATTTATCATATGTTTGAGAAGATCACACTCACAATACAAAAATAAACCACCTCAAAAAATAGGTAAACCACACACTAAGCTTTTTAAGTGACAAACTGAACAAGCTGGAGTATATACTGGAAAGGCTTAAGAACTGAGACTCCCCAGAAAGCATCAGAGGCAAATCTGGAACCCTGAAGGCAGGCAGGAATTGACAGTATTTGTGGATGAATACAAGACTTTCCTGAATCGTTACAGACAGAAGTATGAATAAATTAAGACAAATAATTCTGAAAAACATCTCAAAGACATAAGTAACCAATCCACTGAACTCATCTTCCTTAATATCCTTAACTGCATCTAACAGCTTCAGACACTGCTGTGGTTAAATGCAGAAGCAGCTCAGAATCACAAATTTGTTTGCTAATTCTTCCCTCCAAGTGGAATGGAGGGGAGAATCAGAAGAGAAAAAAAAAAAAAAGTACAACTCGTGGGTTAAGATACAAACTATTTGCTTTGACAGACAAGGAAGAGGAGAATAATATAATATATAATATATAACGATAAGACAATATATATTTAGAAAACAAGTGATGCACAGAACAATTGCTCACCACCTACCATCTGATACCCAGCCAGCCCCTGAGGAATGGCAGCCCCCAAGCCTACTCTGCAAGGTTCTTCACATGATGTCAGATGTTTCAGAATATCCCTCTGGGCAATCTTGGTCAGCTGTCCCGGTTCCTTCCTCTCACAGCTCCAACTACAACATCATTGTGATATAAGCACTGTCTTTTATCCAAAGTCAAAACACAGCATCATGCTAAATACTGTGAAGGGAAAAGGAAAAAAAAACCAACCAAACAAAAAACAAATACAAAATCTTGTCCCAGCTGAAACCTGAACAGGCACCCTCACTGGGTATTTCTGCTGCAGAGATCAACAGATGATAACTGATATCAGAATTCAGTTGTGACCAAGTTAATGAAGGAGTAACTGGACCATCCTAAACTAATTCCAGGTTGTTTGCATATAAATTTTATCCTTTCAAATTATTCCTATAAAGAGCTGACACAGCTGATACAGCTTTATTTAAAAATATCACTATTTTGTTCAATTTTTATCTAAATATTCCTGGAAATCTGAAGGTTCTGTTCTTAAAGACACAGGAAGTGTTAAATTCTTTATCTTGGAGAGGATGAAAGTCATGTGAAAGAAAAATAACTATTCTGGAGTTCTTTATTTAATAAACATATGGGGGCTGCTTCAAAAGTAATGCTTCCTATTTTATTATGTTGGCCTATGGCATCAGAGGTGAGTGCTGGTGGTATGACAGTAGAAGCTGAAAATTTCCACCATTATTCCACTGCACTTTGTTGTCATGTGATCAATGGCAGCAGAGGGGCATGCTGACAGAATGGCATCCAATACAAGAGTGCACATGAAGCAAAGGTGCATCACTGAATTCCTCCTTGCTGAAAATAGGCACCCACTGACATTCATCAAAGCTTGGTGTGCATTTATGGAGACCAAACAGCGTATGTGAGCATAGGGGAGTGGTGGGTGGGCAGCAGCAGATCACTTCCACCAGTGCAGATTACTACCGCAGCATGCAGGTCTTGTTCACTGCTGGTGAAAATGCATAACTAATGGTGGTGATGATGCAGAAGAGCAGTGCTCTGTAGCTGAGAATTCCCTCCATCAAACAGTGTTATTGTGCTCTCTGTCTCTATTTTCCATGGAAATAAATGAGTTATTACTTTTGGAGTGATCTGTGCATTTTAAAAGATACTTGATGGACGTTTTATGTTACATATCTCAAAAAAGTCCTGGTCAAACAGTATGAAAATTCTTTAGAAACTTTTAATGTTATAGATGGAAGCAAACTTAACGTGCACAAAACAAAGATGAACCAAGTGATCCCTGCAAGTATACTGATCTACACTCTGCCTAAGGACTACTTATATCTATTTTTTTTTTCTAGTCTCCTCCTACTTGCCAAGAAACACTTTTTTTCCACCACTCCTTTAACAAAAATTAACTATAACCTACAGTGCTTCCTTGCTTCAAACTCTCTGCAGACTCCAGAGTTCACTACTTTATTCCCCGTTTTGAAGCAGAAGTTATCAGTCCAATGATAACTCAACTTTACTTTGCAATAAGTATTTTTTTTTCCTTACAAGAAAACTGAGAAAGAATAGAATGGATGCAACAGGACAAAAGGTAAATTTTTTGTATTTTTCAATTTCAGCTATACAAAAATGGCTGGTGAAAATGTTTTATGAAGAACTTTTGCATAGAAGCCCAGGATGGCAAGAATGGCTGTAATTGAACTAAAGCTGCTGAAGGTTTTATTTTTAAAAAGCTCATGATTAACTCATTGAAACACTCCCCCTACTCCAATTTTTGTCTTCTTTTTAACAATTAGTACCATTCTTTAAATTGCAGCAAGTTGCAAGTGCTTTATAAACAACCATCTGCCTTATTGTATCTTTTCTGCTTTTCACTGTTTATCAATTTAAAAATGTAAAACACATTTATCAACACATTTATCAACAATGTAACAAATTCCCATCTGGGTTTACGAGATGCTCATCATTTCTTTCAAGAATCACACTAACAATAATTATGAAACTATCTCTGAACCTTTCGAGTACTGTCATGTTACTGTGATGAACCAACCTACTGCCGCCAACTGCTGCCTACAGAGTAGAAGAGTTCACTGAAGCACATCTGACATAATCACTCCAATAAGAAGTCTTCACAAACAGCAGATATTGAAAGCAGATTTAGCATATGCAAATGAATACGTTGCACGCAACGAAGACTCAAAGATTCATATTTAAATTTCCTTAGGTATCATCAAGCCATCTTCAGTCCTTACTACAGTGTCTGTCCATCCATTTCACTCACCAAAAAGCAGTGCTGAAGATAAACAGTTTGTTAAATGCTGAAATCTTCCTAGATTTACACGGGCACCACATAACACAAGTTTTGCACCTTTTTTTTGCTATTGTTGTTGTCCATGCTAGGATTTTCTTTCAGTTACGAAAAGCTCTGGTTTGAAAATTAGAGAAGACTGAATACCTTTGAAATGTGCAAGTGCTTACAGCTCAGGAATCACATAATCACAGAACTGTAGGGGTTGGAAGGGACCTCCAGAGATCACCTAGTCCAAACCCCCTGCCAAAGCAGCTCCCTAGCCCAGGTTGCACAGGTAGGCATTAAGGTAGGCATTCGGGTGGGTCTTGAACATCTCCAGAGTCCACCATTAGACAGAAATTCTATACTGTGTCTAATTCTTAGCTGTTTTTAATGTCATTCAGTTTGCTTCAATTTTTCTGCGTCATATTTCTGTTCCAAACTTAGCTGTTACAAATTTATAGTTAACAAATCAGTAGTGAAAAAAACTGAAACTAGTTTTTCATGAATTGCTAAAGAACTGCATTTATAGTTGACCTTGATATCCAAAACATGAAAGATGTCATTTCAGCTCCTCCTCTACTTGGTCCATTCAAGAAGTATCCATCACTCACAGACTGGGTTGGATGTCCTGTGCACAGAAACTGCACTAAAAAACTGCTTCCAAAGGACCACCAAAAATGATTTTAACCTTATAACAAAAAAAGTAAAGGAAAATACTTTTTTCCTATTTGGTGTTGTTTCCGAAACAGGATTGAAAGTTTGGAAGAGTTTATGATAGGATCTCAGTGAGGATTTTTTCTAACTCCCTGGAAATCAACACTTAATTGATTGCTAACTGGCAAAATTCAGTTCATACATGCTGAACAGACACCTGTTAAGTATTTAGCATCTAATTTCTTTGAAGATAACCTCTTGAAGAGCTCCAGTCAAGCAAGCACTCCATGAAAGCAAGTGTACATGAACCAGTTTACATATGACAACACCATCAATTTATTTCTCAGTAAGACAAATTTCTCCTCCTACCATTGACTAAACTAGTAGCAAATAAATAACAGTAAGTTAAAATAGCAAACAATTTCGCTGAATCCATAGTGTGTAGCATTTAATATATTAAAGTATCACTAGTCAGATAAAATCTAGAATGTTTAGTGCTAAACTCTCTTCGGAAATAAAATGAAACTAGAGTGTAAGGATTTCTACTAATCATCTGCAAATTTTATTTGGAACTTGATCCTGCAGCCCTTATTCACAAGAACAGACCTATTGAGTTTATTCACATGAGCTTCGGCTGCAAGATTGGACCTTAAGTACTATCAGGTGCACGTGCAGCCTATCATCAGATTTTGGGTTATTCATGTAAGAAGCTACCCTTTCAAATGCAGACTACTTAATGCTTCCTTCTTCATTAACGTACATGTCCTCTTCTGCCACTCTACGCTTTCATTTGTGCTATGTAAATAGCTTCTTTCTCTCAGTCATCCAAACAAATAATGCTCTTTGCAACCAAGGAGGAAATTAGTAGCAGGTGAAAGCTTGTTTTTTAAATTATGATGAGACCAAGCTGTTCTTTAACTTAATGGAGATCTGGATAAAACAAAATCTCATTTCACTTTTTAGCTATCTTAATTATGGATTATCATTTCGTAATTCTCAACACTTATTTTTTCCCCACACAAATAGTAACCTTGATCATTAACATACTTCATCATAAGCTGGACCAAGCATTATACGCATAGTTTAGAACAGCTTATTTGATGGGGCACCTCCCTGATAAATGTGAAATTAACTACAGCTTATCATACACAAAATTCATAAGCAATTTCTGACTTACGTGTTGTATTTGTTTGCTTTCTGTATCAGCTTTACCTGAATATAAGGTATTTTCTTGTACTACGGGGTAGTAAAGGTAATAAAATAAACATAGCTCATCTGCTATCTGGCTATACACAAATATTGTCAGACAAACAACAATTATGAGAGACTGCACGTACTAGTCCTAGATTAAGACCACAGCAGAGGCATCACATCATCGTTCACATCATAATCTTTGATGTACAAGCTATAGGTACAGTTAAATACCTCTTCATTAGTTATGACACTCACAAAAACATCTCAAATATCTCAACAGACTTCACACAACCACCAAACTATAATTACCCAGCACTAGACCTAACAGTCATACAGAGGGATAAGCAGGAACTGCCTCTTGACGCTAAGGATAATCCGTCATCTGTAAGATTGTGGAAGGAGAATATTCACGTAATCTTTATCAAGAGAAATCTCATTATCAACACAATCTGTATGATTGGCAAAATGGAAGGTGACATTCCTGCAATAAATTTTAGTAGCATTCATTTTATGATTTCAGCTAATTTGGGTGTCCTGATCAAGCAGGAACTGACTGCTGGTGACTTCTGTACCCATAGTATCAATTGGAAGTGCAGGACAATTATATACAGTTATCTAGTCAATGTGCAAAAGAGATATACATCACACAAGTCTAACTCAGAGTATAATCTAGAATTCAAATATCCATAACTCCTTCTCAAATTGCAAAACAAAACAAAAACAACCCGACAACTCAACCTTGAATTGGAACAGTATGTCTGCAACAATTAAAACTGTTGTCACAAAACTGTTCTCAGTCCCACTTCAAACTTGCCATATGGATTAATGGGCAGTTAGAAGCAGCTGCAGCACGATGTTCTGGGCACTTCTGTTGCCATTTTAATTTTTCAAAAGCAAATGGAGAGGCCTCTCCACAAAATTCAATGCCGCAATAGCAGTGACTGAACCAGAATCAGAAAATTATGAACAGCTCACTCAACTGTCTTTTAGAAGCATATATCAAGAGGCTGCAGAACAAATTGTGTGCCTGAAATAACAGATCAATGAATGAAGAATAAGGAGATCTAAGAAGAGGAGATGTTGATGAACCATTGTAATTCGTGAAGAATCAATTTCCTTACAACCAGAGTAATGGCAGAACATCACAGGCAGTGTATTCATGATTTTAACAGCAAAAAATCGTGGATTACCAAATGGAAATTTATTAATGTTCCAATAAAGAGAGACTGATGCTGCAACACGAGGCCAGGAACTACATCCACTCTTTAAGTGAGTAATTCGCAGTAAAAGAATCCACAATGCATAGCTACAATGAGAAAAAAAAATTGCCTCGAGCAGAGTAAGTAAATCCCCTTAAAAATGAGAAAATTGGAAAACAATGACTGAACTATGAATGGGAACAATGGCAACTATTCCTATAAAAATAGGAATAATATGAAAAATGAATATGAAATGCACATTCAATTTATTAAAATAATTTCTTTTCCTTAAATATGAAAAATGAATATATAAAATGTTTTTTCTGAAGTCTAGCTACTTTTTCATCTCTCTTCATGTTCAGCCACATAAGTGTTCAGCCAGAAGTATATGTGAGAGAATTCTTAAAGCCAAAGGACTGATGGTGTTTCAAAGCAAAGCCCTAAGGTCACATTTTACTACATCACCTTATGAAGAATATGAGCTCCTGCTTCTTCAGCTACCACAGTTTGCTGAACATATCTTGCTTAGACTACAAAATAATGAACCACAGCGTAATATACTTCTTTAGTTCTAGTCAACATCTGCATAACTGACCCACCAATCCATGGCACAAGAGAAGATTTTATGCATCAAATGAATGAGAGACTTCCGCCCACCCACAGGTTTTCTCTGCCAGCATCCTGAGCTCTTAGATAACTGTACAAATGCTCATTGTGCCAAAAAACAGATGATGAAGATGGTTGTATGAAGAACAAGCATCCAGCAGAGGCGAAAGACTGAAACACAGGTGAGATTTCTTTTTTCCTCTAAAAACACGAATGAGTAATTTGGAACGTCTCACCCTTTGTGAGAATCCTGACCTCAAACTTTTCCTGTATATTACCTACCAGTATAAAAAAATGTGTATTTTCGAAGACCATTTGAATCCAAATGAGAGCAGCCAAGTGCAAATGTACAAGACAGATCACAGACTTAAGCCACCTGCCCCACGAATGTACTCCAGCTCCTGGCTAACCAAAAATTATCAGAAGTCATTTACCATGAGATAAAGAAACACGGCACTCACTATCTGGATGCACAGAGTGAGGAATTCGGTGTTTCCAAGTGCCCATGAGAAGGAGTGGTGGCACATCAGACCACACAGCTACACAAATTTATATCTGCATATTGTCCTACTCATTTACCTGTAAAATAGCAGTACTTGAACATCACAGACACAAAGGCTGGATGTGGCTCTGGGCAGCCAGCTCTAGTGGTTGGCGACCCTGCCCACAGCAGGGGGGTTGAAACTGGATGGTATTTGTGGTTCTTTTCAACCCAGGCCATTCTATGATTCTATCATAACAATATGACAAATAGGTAAAGCACGTAAAAGATGCCAACCCACTTCCTATTGGAAAAAAGATGTATCAAGTAACTAAGACAACACAGTAGATTAGTCAAGAGCACATTCTCTGGTTTGAAAAACCAGAAAAGTGAGGTGATAGGATGTAGGAAGCCACAACAGTAGCAACTCATCATCTTCTCTCTCACCATATGTCTTCCAGGAATAAGGCAGAAGAGAAAACACTCAAGAATAAAGCCCTGGTAGGACAAAGCAGTGCTTAACTGCTGGGCAGCTCCAGCACATTCAGTACAAAGTTGTCCCAGCAGGGAAGAAGGAGCTGAGCCAGACATCGAGCACCAGATCACGGCTTGCAATTTGCCAGTCAAGCTCAGAATTACCTTGTCATCATAAACAACACTTCTGTTCACTTCTGATCCACTCTTACTCTATTGAACTTACTAGCACTTCAGTTAGTCTGACAGTATCCAAACTGATGCTGATAGGATGCTTTATATTATTCACTATGCAGGACTGGCTGCCATTTCAGATACCTTATTAACTTTTTTACTCCCATACTGCATTGAACCAAGACAGAGTTAATAGTACATCAATGCTTTGGTCGCTGCTAAGTGATGGGAACATGCCTAGGGCTGGGCCCAGTCACTCCACAGAGAAGAGCCACCATCACAATGGCAATGAGTAGAGGGTACAGCAGAGTCAAGGTAGGTGCCTGAATTAGGCAGGGAGTATTTCAGTCTACATGGCATAATATGGAAAGTTCTATCTTATTTCTAATTCTCTCCATTACTCCCACTTGAGAGGTGGGCTGTGCGTTGCAAGGTTGCCTGCCAGGTTCAACCACAACATTCCCTCAGGCACAAAAAATTGGGCTTGAAGGGTTGACATAATGACAGACCTGACCAGAACCTGTTAAAACAAAACTGTTATAAAGCGTTACAGTAATTTAATAGTTGCTGGTCACAACATTTTCCTTCCTATTTTCAGAGATCTTTCACGGAGCCATATGACTTGCTATCTATGATCCCTGTTGCACTAGTTTTTCTTGGGACTGGATTAAGGTTACCTTTTCCCTGTGTAATGTAACACTGGTCAAACCAGTGAAACATCTGGAAAAGGTGCACTGTTGCCATGGCAGTTCTCTTCAGAGGTACAAATCACCACAGCATGCCTGGGCCTGGGCTATGCCTTCCAAGCCTTGTTCAACACTATTCCACACATTATAGTGAAGGAAGTCTCTTGATCCGATGACAATACAACAGGCCCTGTGGTTTCTCTAGCTCCTGCAGAAGGCTCTGGTTGCTTCAGTACCTGCAACAGGCCCTATAGATCAATCAGAGGAAGAATCTTTGGCAGTATCAGTCGTCCCTATACACAAGACAAAAAAATAGCTGTAAAAGTCATCTTGTTTAGTAAGGACTGAAACTCCTGCTAAAACTAGGATGGAGGAAGATGAAGATGAATCAGGGTTGTCACAAGCATGGGAGGAAGAAGAGTCAGAACTCAAATCTGCCTGATCCCCAACTCTGAGTGAGCTGCAAGATACACAAAAACATCCAGATGAGCATACTGTCACCTGGTTGCTCCAATGCTGGGATAATGGGCCCAGTACCCTGGACTTAGTGGGCAGCGAAGTCATGAAGCTGGGATCCCCTTGTATGGAAGAGGGCATTGGCAAAGCAATTGGAAAAGGGACACAAGCCTTCATCCTATGAAGGTTACTGTTTTCAACCATGAAGGAAAGATATCCCTTCAAGGAAGATCTGGTATGCTTCCCAGGCAAGCATACGACATGGAGAAAGGTGCCCAGAAGAAATTACTTATGCTGGAGGTAATCTGTAACACTGATCTAGATGATGAGCATTTATTGCAAGATGACAACAGGTGGCTATGATCTAGGTCACAGAAATTTGTATAGCTGTATACCAGAACACTCACAGCAACGGTCTGGAAAGATAATGATAAACTAACGGTGGTTGAAGTGGTTAGCCTAATTCAACAGTATGAAGAAAATCTCTCTTCCTCCCTGTGGACCTGTGTCTCAGCTGTGGAGAAACTGCCCTGGGTGTTCCAGCTGTTCAAAACCAATAAATCCTTCTCCCTACCTCTATGGCCCAGTATCTCAACTACTAGAAGGAGGTACACCTCTGCTCAACAGAGGGGATTCACTGGGTACATGCTACATGCCACTCTGTGTTTCTACCTGCGTGGCTATGGAGAAGGAAGGAGAAAGCAAGATGGAAAAATCACCTCACCCTTAGATGCACTGGTATGAGAGTGGCAAGGAAAAACAATTCTTTCCAGGGAAATGACTGCTCCAACTTCCAGTGGGCAGTTTTCAAGACAGAGAAGATGGCCTGATTCTATTTCTGAGGTTGGCAATGAGTCAAATAAAATAACACCACTGTATTTGACTTATATGCTTAAATACATATAAGTATATGCTTAAATACAATAAAAATAATAGTGACAAATACAGTAATCAGTACAAGAGGGACCCTGCCTCCAGCCAGGTGGAAGAAAGGGACCATCAGAATAAGTAAGAATTTACACATCAGAACCACAGGAGTATAAGACTAGTGGACGATGGTGCACTGCATACTGTAATGCCATCAACTTACAAAGGAGTAGAATCTATCTATATTTCTGGGTGACAGGGGGATCTCAATATCTAACTGTGTTGGAGGCCAGAATGAGCCTCCTGTTGCAGAGCTGCTAAGAGCAGAAGAACAGTAGCTGCTGATTGCTACCACAGTAGTGCATAGGCAGAAATACAGCACCAACCAACCTGATTCCTCTTCATAAGAAACTGGAAAGCCAAGGAGTAATTGGCAAGGCTCATTCATCCTTTAACAATCCCATACAGCCAGTGAAAAAGTCCACTGCAAAGTGGAGGATAACACTGGACTATTGTGGCTTGAATGAATTCACACCACTACAGAGTGCTGCTGAGCCAGGCATGCTAGAACTGAAGCTTAAGGCTGCCAAATGGTATTTCACAACTGATACTAGGCAGCGCAGGAAACAATTTGCTTTCACTTGCAGGGGTGTCCAGTACACCTGGAACCAACTATCCCAGGGATGGAAACACAACCCTACCACTTGTCATGAGCTGATCCAGTCAGTGTATTGATGACATTCAGCAGCATATTGATGACATCATTGTGTGGGGCAACACAGCTGAGGAAGTCTTTGAGAAAGGAAAGAAAATAGTCCAAATCCTTCTGAAAGTTGGTTTTGCCATTAAAAAAATAAAATACATATATAAATGTAAATAAATAAATAATCAAGGCATCTGTACAAGAAATCCATTTCTTAGGATGGAAGTCATCAGGTGCATATGGATGTGATTAACAAAACAACTGCTATGACCCCATTAGTGAGCAAAAAAGAAATACAAGCTTTCTTAGGTGTTGTGGGTTTCTGGAGAATGCATATTCCAAACTACAGTTTGACTGTAAGCCTGGAAGAACAGTTTCACATAATGCCTTGAGCAACAACAAACCTGTGAACAACAACAAACTTCTGAACAAACTAAACAGGAGATTGTTCATGATTTTGTGCCAGCTGGGGCAGGATGAAACGTAAAAAATGTGCCTGCAGCCAGTGAGAATGGGCCCCACTTGAAGCCTCTGATGGAAAGCAGCACCAGGGAGTCAAGGTTGACTCCTAGGGTTTTAGAGTTGGGGATACAGAGGAACCAAAGCCCAGTATACTCCAAAAGAGATATTGGAAGCATACCAAGGGGTCTGAGCTGCTTGGGAAGTGGTTGGTACTGAAGCAGAGCTTCTCTTGGCACCCTGACTGCCTGTGCTGAGCTGGATGTTCAAAGGAAGAATGTGTGATGTACATTCATCCTTTGAAACATAAGTAGATTGCACTGATTACACAATGGGCTCAAATAGGAAACTCCAGTTGTCCAGGATTCTTGAAAGCAGTCATGCACTGGTCAGAACGTAAGCATTTCAGGATATTGCCACAGCAGGAAGTGATATATGCTGAATAGGCTACACCATATAATAAAGTACCAGAGAACAACAAGCAGTGTGTCTGTTCACAGGTGGAAGGCTGCAGTATGGAGACCTGCATGACAAAATGAAACTGCCCAAGGAGGCCAGATTTAGGCAAGGTGTTATTCCATACCACATAACATCATATGGAAGGCTATAACTGTTAATTGTTTTCAATTCTCTCCCCCATTCCACTTAGAGGGGAAGTGAGTGAACGGATGTGTGGTGCTAAGATGCATGCCAGGTAAAACCTCAACCCTTCAGTAGCTGAGAAAAATGTAAAACACAGAACATCTAATATGTGCAAGAATACATGACTTTAATCCTTAGTGCAACCATACACTAATGAAAGGAGATAAGCCATGATGCACAAGCAGATCTTGAATGACACACCATGTTTCTGAACAGAAACCACAAGGCAACATTATGTAGCCTCTTATAAGAAGACTCAGTTTTGATGGTTTTGGGTGCAGAACTGTGCACCCCCTTGTCTTTGGCTGCAGTGTAAGCAGCACTGCTAACTTCAGAGCACAGCATGCTGAGACTCTTCTTTCCGTTGGGCTTGGAAGCTATGATACTGCAATGCACTATTCTGCATTGCCCGAGAACAGACAATTTGGTCTCTAACAGGGGGTTTACAACCCCTAAAGCATTCAAAATGAATGGGTAGAAACTGGAGTCATTTTCACACTAAAGAGTAACTGCATATGCCCTGTTGTTTTTAAGCCTAGTAAATCTACAACGCCTCTACCGAAAGCCCAAGGAAATACTAACAGCATTCAAATATGTAGTAAATAGCCACATATTTTGTTAATTAATGAAGTTTCAAAACTCTACTTCATCTAGTGGCTTTCAGTATCTCCTAGAAACGAGGGAAGACCAACCAACTCATCCTTAGCTAGAAAATGTAGCGCCCCAGTTTTGCACCCACTGGTTCACCTCAAGGAGAATAAAGATGAACAACTGCATAACATAATATTTTCTGATCTTCTTAATCACACTGAGATTCTAGTTTGAACACATACTGAAGTCAGACTGTAGTCTAACTGCCATCTTAAGCCACACAGCAAATAATGGATATTACTGTTGCATTAGCAGGCAACTAATTCTGAAATAGCTTCTGTTAAGTGACTGCAGCCTCACTAAATACTTAAAATACTTATAATTAAAAGCACCATTCTATAGATAAAAACAATAAGAATATAGCACACTAACACATATATGCATACATGCAGATACACAATTTAAATACCTCTCCAAGAGCTTCATAGCGCTTCTGGTTCCATCTGTGCAAGTCTTCACGATAATTAAATACAAATGGCTCCCCAGTTTTTGCATGCCTCAACTGCCCTTCTGAAAAAGAAACAAAATCACTGCATTTTAGAGTAGTTCTTTGCTAAAAATAAGTTGAAAATTTCAAAAATTTGGGTACTATGAATTATTTTCCCTTTTTTCTGGTTACATTATTTTTAAATAAAAACAACTGTAGCATTATTAAAAAATGCAATCCCAAGAGATGAATGGTATGTATTGTTTACTTAGCTAAATACAAGTGATGACAGTGAAATTACATGCAGGTATCAAATGTCAAAACTCTTTTGCAAGTAATAAGTCTCAACTGCTATGGATTACGAGTGAAACGTACTACAGATCAAATACTTCTCAGACATATCATCTAGGTTATCAAATTGTAGCAACAAACAGCCTACCCCAGAACCAATCATATTTCTAGAGAAATGTCAGAGCAAACTGGACTAGGGACTGGAAGGAAAGGAAACACTCAATTTCAAGATCAACATACCACCAAATCACAGAATTGTAGGGGCTGGAAGGGACCTCCAGAGATCATCGAGTCCAACCCCCCTGCCAAAGCAGCTCCCAGCCCAGGTTGCACAGGTAGGCACCCAGGCGGGTCTTGGATGCCTCCAGAGAAGGAAACTCCACCACCTCTCTATGCAGTTTGTGTCAGTGCTCCATCACTGCACTGTGAAGTTCTTATGCATACTGGTGTGGAACTTCCTATGCTCAAGTTATGGCTGTAAAACATACCTGGTTAATCTGAAAAAAAAACCAACCCCAAAAAAACCAAAACAAACATCCCTGTCCACATTCAAGGTAAGTATCTCTCCATTCCTGGCACAGTACCAACAAGTAAGAGATCTTTGTTAGGATACAATGAGATTTGAACAGTAGAATAAAGCACAATCCTTAACCATATAGCAAAACCACTCACAAATCATAGATCCCAGCATAACTTTCTGCAATTTTATCCTTGTTTGTAGAAAACGTTTAGCAGCATATATGACCACAGATCAAGACTTTGACTGTGTTAAAGTAACAAAAATAAAATGGCAAGCAATCAGGAAGCAAGTTGCAGAAATGTTATCTTACCAGCAGTATTTCAGTTGATCAGACAAAAAACCAAGTTATCTCAAAGCGTCATAAAATTGCAGTGAATCGGAGAAATGTTAAATAAATAAACATACACAAGAATGTCCTAGAAAGCTGAAATGTCTACCAAACAAAAATAAGATTTAACAACAAAATGTTTTCTTTGAACTGCTAAATCAGTTCATACATTTTCAGAACTTTTAAATGTTGATTCCTGCCATTTTCCATGATCTATTTAAGAACTGGTATCTCTTAAGATTTCTGCCTGTAAGTCTGTTTATTTGTATTTTTTTCCAAATCTTTCTTGCCTGATGTCCGGTGCATTTTCCATGCACCAGTCTCCAACAGAATATTCCTACCCAAGTTCACATCTGTGCCTTGGGTACCAATATCCTTTTTATGTTTTCATAACGACTCATTATTCTGCTGTTCATTTTCATCTGGTTACTCTTCAATTGCACTGCTCAATTCTACATTAAATAGTGCTCTCCTTAAGTAAGCTGGAGATTATTTTTTTTTGGCTTTCTGGTGCTCTTGTCTTTTCAAGACTCTCTGAATCTCATAAAAATCATCTGTTTTTCTCATTATAAAAAGAAACATGTTTATGATTAAAGAGTATAAGACTAAACATTTTTATTGCTTATATAAAAGCAAAATAGAGATCTTTTTCACCATGCTGACCAGTGGTGTATGCAACTGGTTTGCTACATCCTCTGGAAATCACTCAGCCTGTAAAGTTAGTGATGGAATATTCACTAACATTATTTTAGAACATCCTTCACCAAAATTCAAATTTCAGCTCTTTTTATCAACCATATATGAACCATTAACTCTGAAGTCAGTAAGGAAGACAGTAGACACTGTGCAGATCTAAAAATAAGGAGCTGAAAAGTGACAGAGCTGAACCCCTCCCATCAAAGACAGAGCATCACTTTCATGACACTTTTAGTCTCTAAGTACCTTCCTGTGAAAGCCATCAGGGTATTAAAAAGCTAAGTGTTGCATAAATGACTATCATTTAAAGGAAAGCTCTTTTTTTCCCTTTAAAAGTGGAAGATGTAAGGCAGGCAGATTTAGAAACTAAAGTTCCTCTGTTCACAGAACAGGCACTGCGAAGAAGTAGAATTATAAATGTCCCCATTTGTCCTACAGGTTTCAAACAATCTGGAAAGAGCCCTTTTCCTAGAGTCTGGTATTACTTTAGCTCAATGGCTTATTTCTCAGTTGGATTTTAAAATGTATGCACTGGAAATTATAAATACTACTACTCATTTAACATATAGATTCAGCTAGCTAGCTAGCCTTTCAGTCACAGAAATTATCTGTAATGCAAAACCTTGACCTAGAAGAGCCAATCTATCACACTGCTCATTTGCCAGTCAATACATGAAAATTACACGGTATGTAAGTGTTTTCCTATAGGTTTTAGTAAAATAGCTGGAATAAGTTATTATCTAAATAATCACTATTCTTTTTGTATCAATAAATAAGCCCTTCAGTAAATGAAATGTTTCTTGTATGAGAGACCACTCTCACTTTTTAGCGCTAATGCTAAAGAAATTATTTTCAGAACTTTTATATCAGTGTTTCCGGAATAGAAAATGGAAACCATACAGTACACACACTACAACCCTCAAACCTACAGTATTGTAGAAACTGAAAGATTTGTTGGAAGCTTCATGAAATAAAAAAATATATACTACTTAGCTGGATTTACAAGGCTGTTATCCTAAGGCTTAGAATTTTATTCTTAACAGAAAAGTGTAAAATTCTAATAAGGATTTATAATGTATAATTAAACTGCTGATAACCACTCAGCATAATATTAAGCATAGCATATATGACTTACTTTCATTAAAACTGTACTCAAATCCTTCCAGAGTATCAGGAAATTCAAGTGGTGGCTCATCTTTTTTCATCAGTTCATCCAAGTCTATTCTAGACAGTAGATCTAAAAAAGGAAAAGAAAAATTACAAAATGCATGCTATGTCTTCTTTGTTTCATTACAATCACTGAAAAAAATAATTTTATTAAGATTGATAGTTATTAAAGATAGAACGACAACCTACATAATACTAAACACATAATTCCATTATTGGAAATGTCTCTGGTCTCCTCTTCAGCATATTTATTTTTTTATTTATTTATCTGTCCATCTCTAAATGCTGTTAAAAAACATCCAAATACAGGCTCCAAAGACATAGTTATTTGTTTTTACCATAAATTTATCTAGTTTCATTATCATGGTATTGATACATTCCCAAGTGGCTGCTGCAAGAGCTCATATTATCAAAGGGATTTTGTCTCACAGCCATTTATCAACTGCAATTAGAACACCTCTTACCCCTCCATTTCATATCCTAACAGTGCAGCCTGAATCCTTCCCTTGACCGCTATCCTTTACGAATTCTCAAGGCAAAGAAAATCATCAACAATTTAATAGCAAGCCATGATATATACAAGCCATGATGTATACATTCCTTTCAGATTCCTTGTTTTATAACATGATATATCCTGATACAGTCTGTATTCATTAATGAAAGAACACTAAAATAAATCCAACCTGCATACTTCAACTGTACATTTAAGGATTTAGGTTTAGAATATAGGAACATCTGCTTACTTCCAAGATATCACTGCATAAAAACAGTAGTGTACAATCATCTTCTCACTGCCTATCATGTACATAATCTAACACTATCCTTTTAATATACTTCCTGATCATTGAAATGCGATGATTAATAAAATATCACCACAAAATGACTGAACAAGATTTCACTGAAAAGTATTTCCCTATTTTTTCCACGTGGTTTTGAAAACCATGCCAATACCCAGTTCACGAGTGCTACACTGATTTTGTACTATTATTTAATAAATCAAGTGTATTTTCAAATATTAACAATGAAATGCCTTAAGAATTCTAGGTACATTCATTTGTTACCTTTACCATCTAAATATGTATCTCAAAGAAAATACAGCCATTTAAAAAGGCTCTTTTCTTTCAGCTTGCTTCGTTCGACATTAAACATACTTCTAGCTTTAATAATTTTAAATAATTATTTAAGTAGGCTCAGCGTGATTACTTTTTTATTAGTCTTGTGGCCAGTAACAATCTTGTAAGTCACTCGCATTATCTAAGCCTAGTATTGGCACACTGGTCTGCTCTCTCATGAGGCTCCATCTGCAGTACAGGGTCCAGCCCTGGGGCCCCTAGCACAGGAACGACATAGGAATGTTAAGAGTGGGTTCACAGGAGGCCCACAAAGATGAGGGGAGGTGCTCCAGCCCTCTGTTATAAGTGAAGGATGAAGGAATTGGGTTTGTTCAGTCTGGAGAAGGTTCCAGGGAGACCTCATGGTGGCCTTCAGTACCAGAAGTGAGTTTTGTAAGCAGGAGGAGGAATAACTTTTTACGTGGTCTGACTGTGCCAGGACATGGAGGAATGACTATAAATTAAAAGAGTGGAAATTCAGATTAAACATTAGGAGAAATTTTTTTACTCAGAAGAAGCGAGACCCTGCCACAGCTGCCCAGAGAAGCTGTGGGTGCCCCATCCCTGGAGGCATTCATTCCAGCCTCCATACAACAGTTTCCTGACCCCTCTTCCCTAAGTGATTTCACTGGGTAAAGTTGGAGGACCTAAGGCGGCCTTGTAAGACCACCATCTCTCAAACTCACACCGTGGTATCTAAGCACCACTGCGATATCTCAATAGCTATACAGCAATTGGAAGTTGTCTAGGAGATTTCTAAATGTGGTTTTTAAAAACCACAGCTCACTTGTTCATCAAATCTGTTTCATCAAAACTATCAAGGGACAGGAAGTCCCTTGACATTCCATTCATATAATCAATCTTAAGCTTGTTCTTCTGGATTGTCCTTTCAAAGTTTTTAGCAAGTTGCTTTGGTTCTCAACCAAATAACAAAATGACAGAGAAGAAAAGAAAAAACAAAAACAAAACCTTTGTCAGTGTGGTTGTTTTTTTTTTTTTTTATAGGGCTATAGCGCAAAAAAAACCCACTCCCTTCCTTTCTATGTACTTTAACAATTTAAAGGTTGCCAAAATTGTCATTAGCACTTTATCTCTCCTCAGTAAAAAGACTGCAGACACACCTGTACAATTTAAATGCACCAGAATTTTCATGTATTCTTGCTTGGAAATGTATTTACAAAGGTTAGTCAATTAGTATATTAAAAAAACCACACCTCTTGAGTAGCAAGGGCAGTGCTACATACGTTGCTCTGAAAAACAGTGTCTATTTGTTTTGATGGAAACTACAACAGATACAAAGAGTACAATAATACTATCTGATAAGAGAAAATTCTCAGCTACAAAGCATGGTTCTCTTACATAGCCATCGCCAGTAGCTCTGTATTTTTGCCAGCAATGAACAAGAACCTGCAAGCAACATGCATAAAAATCTGCACCAGTGAAGGTGACTTGCTGTTTTACAGTTGATACAATGGCATCACTGGTAGGAAAATGTTGCCCATGCAGTCCATCTTTCACTGGCCTGAACAGAGAGAATTCAGACGGCACAATATCTGTCCTACCACAGTGGGTGTGCTGGGACAGTCCAGTCAAAACTCCACAGTCTTCAAACTGGTACAGGGCCTTACACGGTCGTACTGAAAGAGAAAGGCTGTTGTCTTCTCAGGTCTGACTCTGGAATGTTCAAGCCATTACCTTAGTCAGCATCGCGTCTCAACACTGGTGATGATGTGTTCCAGGAAACTGTCCCTTTCAGCCTCTTCTGGGCTCAATAGGTGCTGACAAACTTGCATATCGTGTTCTCTCTGTTCTTGTGCGAGCATTCACAGAACCCACCTGGTGCAAACTTTGCAATATTGCATTGTTTCCAATGAACTACAGCCAGTATTCAGCTCTGCACAAAGTTTCCTGCTTGTAGTCCACTGACTTGTGTGGACTATATATATCCATGTGGACTGCATGGCTTCACCAAGGCAGATGGTGCCCAATCAACCTGGCAGCTTTCTAGGAAGGAATAATGGCATCAGTGGACATAGGAAGGGCAAAAGATACTGTCTACCCATACTGGTGCAAGGACTTTGACATAGTTCCCTTATCTCTAAATTGGAGAGATATGGATTTGAAGGCTGGACTACTAAGCAGATAAAGAATTGGTTAGATGGTCATAGCCAGAGAGCTGTTGTCAATGGTTCTATGTCCAGGTGGAGGCCGGTCACAAGTGGTGTCCTGCAGGGGTATGTCCTGAGAACAGTTATCTTCAGCATCTTTTATCAATGACACAGACAGTGAGATCGAGTGTATTCTCAGCAAGTTTTCTGATGACATCAAGCTGGTGGTGAAGCTGATACAGTAGAAGGGAGAGCTGCCATTCAGAGGGACTTGGACATGCTTGAAAAGTGGGCACATGAGAATGTACTGAGGTTCATCAAGGCTAGGTGCACATGGATCAAGGCAATCCCAGACACAAATGCAAACTGGGAGAGGAACTCAGTGAGAGCAGTCCCCCAGAATAGGACTGGGGAATTCTGGAGAACAAAAAGCTGACCATGAGCCAGCAGTGTGCATGTGCAGCCTGGAAGGCCAACTGAATCCTGGGCTGCATCAAAAGAGGAGTGTCCAGCAGGGTGAGGGACGGGATTGTTCCCTTCTACTCTGTTCCGCGTGAGGCCTCATCTACAGTACTGAGTCCAACCCTGAGGCCCCCAGCAAAATAAAGAAATGGATCTGTTGGACTGAGTCCAGGGGAGGGCCACAAAGATGATCAAAGGACTGGAACACCTCTCCTATGAGGAGAAGCTGAGGGATTTGGGCTCGTTTTGCTTGGAGAAGAGAAAGCTGCGAGGAGACCTCATTGTGGTCTCCCAGTACTTGAGGGAAACTTACAAGCAGGAGGAGGACTGACTTTGCAAGTGACAGAACAAACTATCTAGCTTTAAACTCAAATAGATGGGATTTATGTTAAATGTTAGGAAGAAATTTTTTACTCAGAAGGTGGTGAGGCACTGGCATAAGCTGCCTAGTGAAGCTGTTGATGTTCCATCCCTGGAGATGTTCAAGGCCAGCTTGGATGGGATCCTGCACAGCCAGATATAACAGCTGGCAGCCCTGTTCTCAGCAGGGAGTTGGAACTAGATTACCCTTAAGGTCTCCTCCAATCTAAGCCATTTTCTGATTCTTGCATAATAAACCTTAATATACAATCAAAATTAATGTCAAGTTAAAAACAGGGGTTTTACTTTTCAAAACATTAAGCAAAATTTCCTGAGCATATATTCAACAGAATTAGTGCCGATCTGAATAAAGCACTACACAAGTTTTCACCAAATCTTTCTCAAATACAGTTTTAAATTAAGAAACACTATCTACCATCACTGTATGATAGAAGATACATTTCTAATAATATATTTGTGCAAGTGTAATTTTTACATTGCAGTTTCCATAGGTCTTCTTCTTTCTCTACTGAAACACAATTTAGAGTGGAAAGGTCTGATGCAAACACTTCAGATTTAGTGCTTGGTTCATTTAATTGTAATTCTAACCAACTCCATGCATCTCTAAAACAGAAAAATGTTCTCTAAAAATGTCACTTATTGCATTTTTTCTTCCCATAAGAAACTTACTCCGCTCAATCACTTAGATTTGTATTGTGTGATTTTCTTCATAAGCATAAAATACAAAGAAAATTCTTTAAAATCAGTAGAGATATCAATGTCCTGAAAATGGCTTCCCTGCTAACATACTACAGTGAAAGGCATTTTTTAAAGTTGTAATATGGATAGTTAATTCTAAAACATAAGTGGCACAAAAATTAAATTATACCTCCCAGAAAATAAGATCACAAAAGCACCAAAGGATAATTATGAAAATTATAAAATTAATGGATTTCTTACTCTGTTACTGCTTAACCACAGACCATTATTATTTCAGCGACCTTACAGAACTATTGATAATGGACACTATCACACACTGACTAATTGTCTCATCTAGTACTGCAGCTCTGAGCTTCTAACCCATAGCCAGATCAAAGTCGTTTCCTTTCCTTAATATTAATAACTGTTTCTGAAAATTCTGTATACGTGAAAGGAAGGCAAAAGTATTCATACCCTTTAATGCAGTAGTCTTTTCTTTTTCATCAGGGGCTCCTTGCTGGAGTTGAGCCATCATTACCAAAACTGTCAGCAGATTTAAGATATTAAAATAAAAGTGCATCTATCTTCAAATGACAATCTGAAAATCAACAGGTTAGAAATTAACAAATTTGACTTCTACTTCAAGAGCTCTTATTTGCAAACACATATATAAACAGAACTGCATATAAAACAGAACTCGTTTCAAAAACAAAACTTCCCTGAGTATAAAACCCAGCTTATAAAGTAAAATTGAAACTGACTCTTTCCTCTTCTTCAAAACTTAAATTGGACACAGTAAAGTCTAATCACACTATCACAGATTAAGAGATTTCACAACACAGTGCAACACAGATCATTGATCAGTGCAACCTCTACCATGCTGGATCAAAGATTCATATTCACAAGAATAAATACTAACTTCTCCCTAATATTGAAGGAATATCAGTTTACTCAAGTCATTTTTTGCTACTCCAACATAAGATCAGTAAATGATTAGCCTTTTAGAGTAACACTTAAAGACTCACAGCAGAAAATACAAACAAAACCAAAACTAATTAACAGAACTTCCAAAATGTCTACAGATTTATCTCCTTCAATTAACTACATTTAATTATTCTTACTGTATCATACAGTGTTCAATTTTGCTACAACTACAATAAGGAATGCATAGCTTAAAACCATTATCTGCACTGAAATTTATACAGTAAATGTCCAGGTACAGACTAGGTGACAATTTCCACGCAAAATATATGTCTAAATTTTTTCCTGCTGCACAGAAGGCAAGACAGACATACAAATCTGCACTCTCTTTCATCTTGAATGTGACACCAAGGGAGCAAACTACCAAATCACAATCATTGCTTCTTCCTTTTCAATAAAAAAGACTTCTATGTATTGAGTTCTTTTTTCCTTCATCCTTTTAGTTGTTTCATCTGTCAGACACGATCAATTTGTTTAACTCTTCTCCACAATATATACTTCATCATGGATGAATCTGCGTGAACTGCATCTCTGAAGCAACTTGCAACTTTTAAACAAAGAGCAATAGGATTTACTCATTGTACTACTGCTTCCCTAAGAGTTGCAACCATACAGAAAGAATACCGAAATCGTTTTTAAGAAGTTCATTGTAAGAAAAGCTGAAAATCAATTAAACGAGGCTTGGTAAGGACACAGCGTGGCAGAGGATGAGTGTGAACATTTTTTATTTTCTTTACAGAAATTATTACAATAAATTAGAGAAATATGACATGAAACATTTTCTAGTAGATTTACTAAAAAAAAAAACACGAGGAGCTGATAGTTCTTAACTAAGGAGAATTTTTTTTTAAGTTGTTGTTCAATTCTACAAGTCTGGCCTAGGTCAGGCTTAGATGCCTTCTGTGGTGGTTCCTACCAAGCTACTGACAAATGACAGCGCAGTGTCCAAAGTCTCTTGTAAACATAATTCCACCAGGAAACTTCTACTTCGATTCTACACGTTTTTAGTGGTGCAGTTCCACACCATGAAGTTAAAATGGCCATCTTGTAGCTAGCACTTTAGCACTGACAACAGAACAGAGACACTGATTTGTGATAGGCCAGATGAAAGTTATTCTTGGGTAGTCCTCCCTACACGATATCTGAAAATTAATAATTGAATACAGTTCAGTTAATGCAGCCACAAGTCACATACAAGTGTCTAAAGACTTGCTATTGCCCGACTTAAGAAATAAAGAATTTGTTCAAACAGATTTACCTTCATAAAATAATCTCCACCAACTGCCCTGGGAGAAAAAAAAAAAATCAATGGAGTGACAAAGAATTTCTGCCATTTTTGTTCCTAAACCATGTATCTGGTAACTGATGTAGATCTGGCCACTGAGGAAAGGCCAGATAACTTACAGGCTCTCACTTAAATTTAGATGCAGCAAATGTGAATAAATAAACCTCAATTTAACTTTGATAAAGAATTTCCAGTTCTTTTTGACAAAGTAAAAAACTGTTAGAGCAGCCACTGGAGGGAGGACTTGATATTAGAATGAGGATGAAAGAAGCACACCGAATTTTATGTTTTGTTTGCATGAATAAGAGTATTCCACTGAAATCCTCACAGATACTTGTTTAAATGACAAACAGAAGAAATTAGATGAGAGGGCTGTATCTCCTTTCTTTCAGAAATAGGTGTTAAATCAACTGGAGTCTGATGGCCCAGAAACTAACAGTGGGAACGTTACAGAGCTCCCTGAATACTTCCTGACAGGCAAAAGCAGGAACTGCAGTTTGCTCTAGGCATCATTTTTAAGCCACTGTGATCTTGAACTCCACACACTAACCACTCCACAGAATCCACAAATGTCGGTCATCAGTCGTCTCATAATGAATACAGATTACTTTAAATGCATTACCCTATGCAATTATTTAGATGATTCTTTAAAAAACTTCTTTTATTTGTTTGTTCCAGTGGCTAAGAAAGCACATGACCTAAAGACAACAGTTATTATTTTCCAAGTATCTTGCTTTTGCAGTCAAATTTCAAATATTCTACCAGAAAATATACTACAAATATTTGCCAACCTCCATGCCTAGCAATACTGAAAATAATGTGACATTATAAATATTTTGGCTTCATATGGGATAGGAAGGTAGAATTTTCATCAGATCCTTAGTAATACAACTGCAGAACTGGTGGACTCACAAACAAATGGTCACTGAGTTTAAAAACAACACACAAATCAGACAGTTGCACACTTAAGGTAATATGTATACACACTTCATGTTCTTTTTTGTGAAGTATTACCAGAAACTTGGACCTTGATAGTGCTTGATTTGAAAACGAGCAGTATCAAAGTACATGCTCTATGGTATTCTGACTCTGAAACAAATGCAGACAAACAGACTTTTACAGACTTTTAATTTCTTTTATTATGCAAATCCAGGTAGAAATGTGACAAAAAAAAACCAACAACTTTGTGTAAGACATTGCCTTACGTTAGGGATAGTGGAAATAAAGTCAATGTTTTGTGGTACAAATATTTCAAATAAAGGCCATAAATAACTGCAATGCTATCCCATTACAAGTGCAGCACAGAAAAACACACTGGCATTTTCAGGCAGCACAAATCTCTCTAGTTTATCTGAATGTGAGTCATGAGAATGCCTGCTTACAATGCTTTATTAGAAGACAGCTGAATTAGTTTTGTTTTTCGTAAACTACCACACCAAGCAAAGGACAAGTAGGGATTAGACTTGTGCAGGGTTCCTGCTGACTAAGACCCAGTTTTATTTGAAATAGATGTCTGGATGACAGCTGGGATCTTAGCTCTTTCTCTGTATTGGCTCAGGCAAAGCACAAAATACATATTGTAATCTATGGTGGATTTTGTTTGTTTTTCTAATTATATTGTATCTATTCCTCCTTCCATGACATGACATTCAACATCAATAACACTGCTTCAGTTAATGGTATAGTTCACTTTCCTCCACTCATAAAGACCTTGTTTTCTTACAGGTTTCCAACGCTTTAGCTCCAAAAGACAATTATTTCTAGTCTGCTTTAGACTAAATGGTTTTGAGTAAATTCAGCTAAAATGTCAGCATCGTGTATACAAAGACAGTTCAGAGGCAGTATCTTTCAGTCAGCTTTGCTGTTAATGAGCAGCTATGGCATCTCCATGCTGCAGAGATCAGAAAGTTTGCTAGAGGATCAGCTTAGCATGCAGCACGTGCCTCTTCCTGCTCCCCTTAGAGCCTGCCCAGATCTGCTCAAGTAAAACTTGCTTTTTGCACACATTTATTACAGACTTAAGACTTATCAGAATTTCCAGGAAATTTACCTATTTGCCTAGAGCACACTCCACACAGTTGTGAAAAGCCAGAGGGAAGACACACAGGAGGGGAGTAATGAATGCTGGAAGAGTGGGATCTTTTACCACTTGAGTACAAAGACATTGGCAAGGATCCCAAAGTCGCTGAATCTCGGTACATCTTCACATTCTACCAAATGGTGGTGGGACTTACTGATAAAGTACAAGATCGCAGCTGCCACTGGAGGTTGATTTATTTGCACAGCATCTACCTACTAATGTTATTTACCCCTGAAGCTTAATAAGCATTTTACTATGAGCTTTATGCATTAATGCCCCAACCATGTCAAGCAAAGTGGCTGTTTACAAGGGGCAGTTCACTCCACTTCACTCCATGCGCTGAAAGTTTAATTATTTTATCTTTCTTGAAATATTGGAAATGACTTTCATAGACACGATCAAATAACCATGTTAAAAGAACACAAAAACAGGGAGCAGAGCCTCAGCATCACCTCTGAGAGATGTACATGATGGTCTTATCATTGACCAGCAGAAGGTTTGAAATAAGCATCTAAGAATTTTCTGCAGCAGCAACATTGAGTGCTTAACAGTCTCTAAAGCACTGATCTTCCACGTATTTTAAGTGTGTGGAGAACCATACTTCTTTGGTTGAGGCAGACGGGTAGTGTCTAATCATGCAAGTAACTTTGGGGACAGCAAAAGCAATCCTGCAGTAAAGGCATGAGAACGGTGTCCAGGAGAACTCCAACAGGAAGAACGTGAAGGTGCTCTTAAACAACTTAGTTCTTGTAAAAAAAACCAAAACAACACAGAATGTTCTCAGATAATGTGAATACTTCTTTCATTTCCTAGGTGTTTAAGCTGAGCAATCTGCTTCAATCCTCAGAAACAGGGATTGCAAGATTACACTTTTAAAACCTGGAAGAACCTTCCCTAACTCTTCCAAGCTCAGCACTCAAGGTGAGTCCACACTGCTGAGCAGGGTATTATTTCACCACGCCTCTTCCACCATCACCTACTGCAAAAAAAAAACCCACTAAGAATCCTCTACACACAGCAGAAGATAGAAAAAATTCAAGGAATCAACGTTTATGAAGAACTACTACCTTGCAATTAAAGCCTCAAAAAAAGTCCATGTAACATGTAGTGATGTTATATGCAGTATAAGATTTGTATTGTACTGTTCCACTGCTACACTGGGATACACATCAAGCAATGGGGACAAAAAGAAATGTTGAAGAAACACTAATTTGGCAAACAGTTGCATGTGAAATGGTCTTTAATTACAGAATCATATTTTCTCACAGTGTACACTGCAAGAATAAGTAATATTGGCACGATCTCACTTCATAAGTGCCCTGTGACAGTTTACATATATATATATATATCCAAGACAGTTGTGGTTTATATATATAACCACAGTTTATATACATATATATATAAACCACAACAGTCTTGGATGCATTTTTAAGACGATTGCCTTAGACTGCTGGTTTTAAGAGGATTCTGGTTTGAAAGATGGGGTGGAGAATACTGACTCTCAACAGTCTCACCTCTGTACATACTAAGTAGTTAGAGGACAAAGCCAGAATTTTTAATCTTTTTTTTTAATGTCAGCTTCTCACAAGCAATCCCATGGGTCAGCTGGGAAGGGAAAAAGGCCTCTAAAAACAGAAAAACTCTAAGACTATTAAAATAACCTTCTCTTAGGAGAGACACCAAAGTAATTTGCAGGACCACTACTGACAAAGAGGGAGAGACTAGAAAATTCCCGGGAAATCATTTCTGCTTTGGCTACCATCAAAAGCTGCCTAGACATGCATGTGTCTAGTACTTTAAAATCACTTTTTCTCCCCCTCCCTAACTTTGCTCTGCTCCTAATAGTTTGACTTTTGAAAGAACTGCGCCATTAACTGAAGACTACGGAAAAGACAGCAAAGTAGCTGAAGATGCAATGAACACTGGCTGTTATCCCAGATCCTAGCACACAGCCAAGTATTTTTAACCCTGCTCAAGACCCTCAGCTGAGAGGGTGTGCAGAAAGAGCCCAGGGAAGGCTGAGAGGTGCCTCCAGTTTTCTGGGCCATACCTCTTTTTTCTGTCTCCTAACAGAAGGAGCACTCGCAAAGAATTAATATCACCACCCATCCTGACTCTTCTGCTTCTAACAAAAACACAGCAGCATCTAATACCAATGGAAGCTATTCCAAATTAAATCATATACAACAGAAATAAGCACATGAGGTGACTGAAGACATCAGTTTATCATCAAGACCCACTACTTCAGAATCGCACTAAAATGTCCCAAATTCTCAGCATATGCACCTCACCTTTGCAGCACCATCTGCCTCAGTGGATCTGCCCTACAGCTCTGTCCACCACTTCTCCCACCATGAGACATCTTTTTTCCCCTTTCAGCATTTTTCTCATCTTTACAAATACTGTGTGTCAAACTGCTTGGTCCGCTCCTCTACCTTAGAAGCAGGATATGTTTTCTGGGCAATTGAACGAGTAGCACTGCTTCATTTCAACTATCCATCATGAGAAGCAAATTGCCCTGTAGAACTCACAGTCCACAAATTTGGTTCTGCTGGACTATCGCCTACCAGCACCACATTATAGTATAAATAAACAATATCAATAATACAAACATAGTATTCATTTAGCTCATAATTTAAGAACTTTTCTTAAAATTCTGACTGCTTCACACTCAATTTTGTTTTTCATATTGGTAATTTTATTCTACTTTTTATTACAAAATAATAAGAAGGACCAAGATAAAGCAAAGGAAGTACACATTTATTTTGTATAAATTTCAGAAAGTTGGAAAAAATATTCTACTGACTAATTTAGTAACTACAATCAGACTTCACTACATAGCTCTACACAGCACTGCTAATGTCTTACCTCCAAGCTGTCTGTATCTGCCTAGAGTCAATCACAGAGCAGACTGGTTTGGGAAAGATCTCCAGAAATCATCTGGTGCAACCTTCTGTCACAAGCAGAGCCTATCCAGCAGGTAATCCAGGGTAATGCCAAGAAAAGCCTTCACTATTTCCAGATAGGGAGATTCCACCGCTCCTCTGGAGAACTTATTCCAACGTGTAACATTTCTAGTAGATTTTCTTTTCCTTACATCCAAATGAAGCTTTGTGCCTCACCACACATCCTTATGAAAAAGAAACTCAGAAAGACAACTTCTCTTCCATAAGTATCTTCTTTAAATCGGATGACAGAAGAAATCACTCCAACTCTTCGTTCTGCTAACGTCTCCTTGAACCATCCTTTCAACGCCAAGTTCTCTAATCATCCTGGAGGTCACCTCCTAGATCTCCTACAATTCCACAATGTCTTTCTTGAGCTGTGGAGACAAACGAGATGAAGCACCCTAGGTATGCTCACACTGGTATAGCCGATGAGTCCGTTTGCCCTTCTTGCCACAAAGGTACAGTTCTGGATATGTTCGGATAGGTGTCCAAAAGGTTCCCCAGCTCCCTGTAGAAGAGCTACATCCCAGCCAGCCATTGGGAACATGCTGTCTGGGAATTATACCTTTGTCAGTGTGCACCTTCACAGGCATACGCCACCTTAATTGTTAGGCAATTCTTGCTGGCCCTCTCTTCTACTCTGCATGATGCACAATGGATTCATGCTGTGCATAAATACAGATGATAAAGATGGCAGTGTATCTGACAAGTTTCATTTGCACTTCTGACATAGTTTATTTAAATTCCAGACGGAAAAACTGAGGAGCACTGCTTCCCCTTTTTAGTTCTGCATCTTTTTGACATATTGGTAGCTTTTATTTGCCATGTTATTGATCAAACTTACTGAAAGAGTCCTTAAAGAAATTAAATTCTACTCATTACACAGACTACTTTAATGAAGTTGAGCAGCTGTAAGAAATAGTTCATTTTAGCCTCAAGTTTAAACACACTGTCCTAACACTAGGCATTCCAAAAAAGTGCTAAAGGAACTTACCAATCATTCCAAACAAAACTGGTTAAGTTCTTGGCATATTTTGTGGAAAACATTACATTTTTTACCAGCTTTAATGTACCCCTAGTGAGGAGGACTGTCTTAAGGTAGCTGCAGACTGTTAAACAGCAAAGTTCACCCAAGCACTACCAAAGTCAAGCGTGTACTGACAGAAGCAGCAGACAAGCAGGGAGACTGGAGGTGCTACCTAATTTGACAAAAGACATCTCTACAAATTCACAGTTTTCGTTTGGAAGGTCTTGAGTTTCAGGCCAGACAGATCCATAAAATTGATCAGAATTACTAACTGCTAAGAAATCCCTTACACCTTGACGTCAAGATGCCTTGCTGACACAGATCTTCAAAAAGTGACTACTAGTTTTAAGCTCTGGTGGTTTTGTAAGATTATGTCTTTGTATGTGTTACACCACTGACCAAGTCTGGGACTAGGAGTGGATTCAGCTGCTCTCAGGCTCCTTAACTCTGTGGTTCAGTACCTTTAGGAAAGCAAGAGGGAAGCACATGACTTGACAGGAGGGTCTCCTATATAAGAATGTTTAATCCTATGCTGTAAATATCCAAGTGTATCCAGCCATCCTGAATCTTGTTAAGGCACTGTGTTAAATTGCTGTATCAGTAAACATACTCCTGCTTCCCTCTTAGGACTGATGCTAACAGCATAGCCGTCTCCATCTGTGACAAAACTTCTGATGAAATAGAAAGCAACCAAAATAAGCCCAAACCTAAAAATGGCTCAATTTCAAAATATTTCTCAACCCTGCAGGAGCCATTTCAGGCAAAATGTCTCTGTTTCAGTGGATGGATCTTTTGGGCAACAGTCTCTGAAGCTTCTAGAAACATAATTAATATCGCTGCAAGCTGCTTCAACTTGGAAAAAGGAAATTCCACAATTTAGAAGAGAGCAGGAAACTCTTTTTAGACTGCATATATAAGGTTGCTCAAAAATTCAAATGAGACCTGAAGAAGCAAATTAGTGGAAAAGATTCTTGGCAACAACATCCTGGGCTGCTTTAGAAAAACAATGCCAGCCGCACTGCGTTCTCCAGTAAACAGACATGAGCATACCCTGAGGGAGTCCAACGAAGGGTTGCAAGGAGCAATCCTTGCAAGAGCATATGAACTCTTTAAAGAGGCTGAGAGAGTTGGGACTGTCCAGCCTGGAGAAGGCTTGGTACAAAAAAGTTGAGGAGGGGAGAAGTATTATCAGTACCTATTAAGTGCATAATGGGGAGTGTAATGACTACTAAGGTGGAATCTTCCCAGTGGTGTTCAGTGAGAGGACAACAGAAAATAGGTGTAAACTGAACCGTAGCAAATTCCATCTGAATCAAAGAAAAACTTAAGAGTGGTAATACTGGAACAGGGTGCCCAGATGGAGTCTCTGATCTCGGAGATGATCACAACTTTCAGAACAACCCGGCTCTCAGTGACACTAGACAAAGTGAGTGTCTGTACATTTACAAATATGCATTTATACACTTATTAGTTACCTCTCACAATAGCAATTAACAGCTTTAAACGTGGGATGTGAAAACTATTACAAGCAGCATGAGTGAGAATTGGGGTTTATGGATTCAGGGGTTTTACTCTTTTATGTAGTGAGGCATTTAGTTTCAATTCTTCAATTTCCGTGAAACAGCTGAGAAGTACCATCAAGAAACTGCCAAAACCCCCAAGACCACAGCCATGACAAATGTGAAATCTGACAATACTGGATGTTACTCCTTCTATTGGCAGCCATTCTTTTAGGTTCATTAAAAGGCCTTCAAGCTGGATAAAATCATTTTGTAGATGCACGGAGCCTTAAAAATTGTCCGTACTGTCTTTCCATAGATGACAGCCCAAGTTAAATATGTATGCCATCATTAGCACTGACACTCTGAAAACAGTCAATTCTGTAAGTATCCAGAGATATCAAAGTTGAGATTGTTCATGCACATTTAGCTCAGCTCCCATGCACTGAACTCAAATCTTATGCAAAAAAAAACAAAAACAAAAAAAAAAAACCAAAACAAACCAACCAAAAACCAACATGAAAATGAAAGCTGGGGAAGTGCCTGGAGAACAAGCCTTGTAAAGAGTGCCAGAGGGAACAGGTGTTATTTAGCCTGGAGAACAGAGAAGGATTGGGAGGGGAGTTGGGGAAACTTTATAACTCTCTGTAACAATCCCGTCTGCCCTGATTTTTAAGGAGGGTAGTTTTCCTAACTTCAATGTCTTCTGTCACTTAGCTCCTGACCATCAAGTTTGGAAATCTGTGCCCTCTGGATATGCCCTTTAGCAACCCTTTCCATAGTTGCAGACTGTAGTTACATCTCTCTTAGCCTCCTGTAGTCTAAAGAATTATTGTATTGTCTCCTAGAAGACTCTCCCACAGGCTTAAACGTGATGCCTTACAGCAACCAAGCGCAAGCAATGTGAAGAAGACATTTTCAACTATATAACTTTTAACCAAATACCCCAGAAGAACCATTACTCCTTTTGCAACAGCGTAATGTTACTGATTCATGTTCAGACTACGAATCATCTAAAATCCAGAATTATCTTACCAGTAATTACTGCTATTTAGCACTTATATAAGGAACAATCTAGCCTAAGCAGGCTCCTTTGCATTCTTTCCTACCGCATTATTTCCTCCATGTTGTTTTTCTAATTTTTCTAAGCCGTTTGAAATTCTGCAGTTACTGCTCACAGAACTTGGTCTGCTACTCTGCAAAGTAATAAATGAACTCTTTCTGTCATTATGATCCAATCCTTGGGTGATAAATGAAGGCAGTCTTTTTTTTTTTTTTTTTTAAATGGACTTCTGCCTTTCTGAGTGCCCGAAAT